>JANHFX010003948.1:121108-134267 GCA_027560015.1 Chloroceryle amazona
TGAGTCCTGCCCCTATATAAGGGGAGGCTGCCCCAGGGTGGGGGTGGCTGCTTTCAACTTGTGTTGGAGGGGCTGGAGGAGGGAAAGTGGCATCCTGGGCACAGGTAGGGCCTATCATTCTCTTTGTCTATCATTTTATTAGTGCTGTTGTTTTCCTCTCTCTTTGTGTTATTTTATTAAAGTGCCCTTACTTTAATCCCCGGGGTTTTACCATTTTATTTATTTTCTTCTCCCCAATTCTCCTGCCCATCCTCCAGGAGGGGGTGTGTTGTGTGGAGGTGGGAAGCAAGGGGTGAGCAGGTGTGTAGTGTTTATCTGCTGGCAGAAGCTAAACCATGAGAGGTGTAGATCTGTTTGCCCAAAGCAGAAATTACTGAGCTGCTTTTATAAAGGATGACACCTTCATCTTTCTATTTGACAGCAGATAAAGATTGCACTTCATTTCCTTTTGAGTAAAATCCTGTCCTTCTCTGAGCACCTCTGCTCCAACATGATGCCTTGGCCTGGCTCCCTGTCTTCCCAGAGACCAGTTTCAGGAGCACATCAAACATCTACACTAGGGGATATAGCTCTTGCAGGCTGGTAAGGAGCCTATTAATTGTCTTTGGTGGGGTTTCCCCATCCAGCAATGCTGTGCAGTGTGCCAACATAGCAGTAGGTGAGCAGGTGAAGGTACCAAGCTTCCTCTTCATTTGTCCATCTCTCCTAGCGTTTTCCTGCTCTTATAGTTATTCCTCTCTCAGTTAACTTCAGAGTTAACTGAATGGTCATCAGCCATTGCCAATGATTTTGTTCACTCCTGAAGAGTGAACGTTGTATGACATGGAAAGTATCTGAGATGGAGTAAGAACCATCTCTGTGGCTGGGATTGTATTCTAGTTGTATGGAAGTATTTCAGCAGTTGGCTTTGGGTGAGCATACATTCCCCCTGTGCTCTAAGAAACAATGTTCTCAGCAACAAGTAAACCTGACTGTGATTTTGTCATAATGAATATTTGTACCAGGTTCTAAAAGAATAATGTGCATCCAGTCAGGGAAAATAGACCCAAAGCATGACCTGGGTGCCCTCAAAAGAGCTGTGACTTGAATTACAATGAGCTATTTGTGAATAAGCATCAAGAACCAGCTAGTTCATCTCTAACCATCAGACTCAGGGTGCATATTTGTAAACAGAAAAAAAGTTGAAGTCATCACATAACAAATTTGTTGTAATTCATTTGCCTGCATTGGTTACTTTCCAGAGAGTTGTTTATATCTTGTCTGGGAGAAGAAATTTATCTCAAGGTTTTCCTGCTTTTCCTAAAATGAATTGGAACACTTTCTCTTGACACATGCAAGTCAAAAACCCTGAGAAGGTGGTGTTCCAGTAAGACCTGATCATTTAGCAAGACTAAAGGGACTCTTGCCATTGTTTTGACTACAACTGAATTAAAAAGTAGAAAAACAATTTAGACTGTGTAGAAAGGAGTGAAGCCAAGCACAGAATGGTGCTGAATTAATACTTCAGTTCCATGTTATGTTTTGGGTTTATTTCAAAAGAGAGAAATAGATAAAATAGGTAAAGACACAGAAGGAAACACTTGGAATGAATTAAGCTGTGTTTTAAGAGAGGGTTGAAATTCCCCTTTGTCCTCCAAGCAGAGTCTTCTTTCCTTGCCTGTGTACAGACCAGAGATGTAATTTGCTTCGCACAAAGGAAGTGCTCCCAAGGGAATTAAGCATCCAATTTGCAATATGACATGTGATTGCTCCCCTGTTTGGGCCCTACAGAGAACCTGCCTTTCTCCCAAGGCCAGTGCCACACCAAGATCTCCATGGGGACTTAAACTGCAGCCTCGGATGGCCTCTGGATATGAGCAAGTTTGGCCTAATCAATGGTTAAAAAAAAACAAAACAAACCCCAAACCACATGTAAATAAACTGTTCCCCTTCAGTGCATATTTGGAATTTAAAGCCATTATCAGCAATTAGTTCACCAATTTACTCTTGGGCCATGATATCTCTCTTGCTTAAGGGGTAGCTCACTCCTGGGCTCTGGCTTGAAGTTCCTCTTCACTCCAAGCCTGCGTGTGGTTTTAAGCCCACTTCCCTGTGGAACCCCCCTTAGTTTTGTCCTTGAGGAGGATGGCCAAGATGCCACCAGCCCTACATGATACTCCAGTGCTATTCCCCCATGACCTTCCCCCCTCAAGGAGCTCCCCCACAGACTCACTTTCCTGCTGTTTGCTCCAAGGGACTAGAAAAAGTCAAACTCAAACTGATCTGGGTGTTGAGGCTCCAGGGTCCTGTGTGAACATGGGGGTTCCTGGGCTGAGGTGTGGATGTACCCATCCTGCTCGAGCAGGGGCTGGCTCTGGATGCAGGAGCTGGGTCACACTAAACTGCTTGACCTGGGTGCCCAGGGTGGTTCCATAGGGTGTGTGCCTTCACCCACAGCATGGCTAAGGAGAGACATCCATCCCTTGCACCTTTCCTGTGCCTCACACAGAGAATCTCTGGGACCTAGTGGTCCTGCAGATGCACTGGCCAGCACTGTGAGCAGGGCAGCAGCCATACAGCAGTGCTGGGAAAGACTACTCAATTTTTTCTTGCTCTTCCAGTTATGTTGAGATCCCTGTCTCTTCTGGAGTTGTACATATATATAAGAGGAAAGGAGTTTTAATTTAATTTTGAGTTTGCAAAGCTATCTCTCTGAGACAGTAAAAATCATTTTGTGAATGCAGTAGCACTCAATATCTCTTGTGCCAAACTTATTATACAAAGTAAAGCAGGCTCTAGATGGAATAAAATAAAACAACTCATGGGAGAATATAATAAGCAGTGAGGCTGAGCGTTTGACAGTTTCCCACTGCTGAGTATTATTATCAGCAGCACTATATTCAGCCGTGTGAATTATCATCACACGAGCCACGTTTGAAAATGCTGATCAACATAAATTATGAAGCTTATAAGTAATCTCTAATTTATGCTTTGGTTCATTTGGCGACTCGCAGCTACAGTGATATCTCAATCCCAAAGCCCTGAAGAGTTTGCTGTATGCCCACTGGGAGCACAGCAGCTCTGCAAGCAGCAAAGGGAGTGAGGTGGGCAGGGAGGAGGCTCCAGCACCCTGTTGTGCTGGCTGGCTTCATGGGAGCTGACTGGAAGGTGAAGAGGTTTGTTACTAAGTCATAATCCTGTCATTGCTGATAGATGTTTGAATAAAAGCAGGAGGGTTCATACTCTTTGAGGATGGAGCATGTTATCTGAATACCAGATAGGCATGGAGAGGGTGGTCTGAGATGATTGCTTGGGAGCAGTGACCATTGCTCACTTTGGGGGTGAAACCAGTGGCTTAGCTGTTTCTCACAGCTGAGAATCACAGAGTGACACTCTCCTGATGGTGGGTTTCTTTTCAGCCTCCATACCTAGAGCAGGTGGCACTACCACAGGCCATTTCTATCTTCAAGCCATGGAGACTTAGCCCACAGCTGAAGAGTAGTCTTTTCCAGTACAGAATGAGCCAGAGAAGCAGCTGCACACAGTGACCTACTGTCACGGAGCAAGACATTACCATAATAGCAGCCAGATGGTCAGGCTTTGCCTTTATTATTGGACTTATTATTCATATCACAGGAGTGCTGAGATTCCCCAGCCAAGACTGGCACTCAACAGACACATGATAAAATGCATCCTTCACATACAGACATTCCTGTCTGTTTAGACATCAGGACAGGTGAAAAGGCAGGAAGAAAGAGGTACATGGAGAAGTTAATGGTTGACCAGTGGCAGAGCCAGAGAGCAGGTGGGTGCAAGCAGCTGCCCAGGTCCCAGAGTAGAAGGTCCCCCTCTCTGCTCAGGCACTCCTGCAGTGAAGGAAGAAATACTAGTGTGGTAATAGCAGAGGAGAAAGTGAAGTTTCACTATGTTAAGGACAGATCATTGCTGGAAACACTAGTGTCCTGGCCACCCCTGGATCAACTATGATGCCAAACTAATTTCGCCAGCATCTCCTTGCTACAAACTGGGGGGGTTTATCTTTGCCCACTCGTGTATCTCAGTAGTAAGAGTGTAGAGGAAGTTTCACCATCAGATAGCATGTGTGCATTGGCTTTGTTTATTTTAAACCCACAAGGAGTCACACGCCATTCTCTTCTGAATTTTGCCAAGATCAGAAAAATTGGTTTAACAGAAACAACGAGAGCTTACCCACAAAGGTAAAAACCCTGGGGCAAGAAATAACCATATGGGATATTATCAAGGTAGGTCACATTTTTCTCTAAACTTAAGTAAACTCCTCGAATTGATAAAATCTTGCAGCCAGACTTCATTTGATACGAGAAAGCATTTGTGGGAGGGAAGCATCTGTTCATTATCACTCATGGGCTTAATTGTATGTTTATCACCCAGTGGTGTTTTCAAACTTACCACATGTACAACCGTATGTCCAACTTCAAAGAGAGAAAAGAATATTGCAGGGCTGAGTGACGTGTTTCAAAAAGGAAGGTTGTTTCAAATAACCTGGTTTTCTTCTGAGAAAGGGGCAAAATCTGGGGAGCAGTGTCTCCTATAAGAGTCAAACTGATACCTTGGAGAATACCAGAGTGTTTTGAAAGACCATACGGCTCCAATGTTAGTTATCACTCTGCCTAGTGCTCAAAGGAGCTACTGTGATTCATTTTTCCCTGGAGAGGAAGGCTTACCCTTTTGCCTCACTTAAAAATAAAATAAATAAGCAAAGCAAAACAATTTGCTGTTTCTCTTGAAAAAGCCTTGCAGCTCAGAAACAGAAGTGAGAGGCAAAAAGCAGTAGGAATACAGAAAACAAATACGAAAGGAGAACAAATTGGCATGAAGGGTGATAATACTGAAGAGATTTGGTCCATTTTTTTCTTGCAGTATTGCCCTCCCCTCTTTGCCTGTCACCTCTTACCACACGCTCTGCTCCCAGACTCAGGTCTGTGGTTTGAGCTCTGGTTTCCATTCAAAGCCTTCAACATCAGAAAATAAAATTAAAAAAAGGCTCACCAGATTCTTTACAAATCACTTTTCCTACTTTCCCATGAAAAAAAAGAGAAACAATTCTTGCAGGGCTGAGGTAGTCCTCTTGATGTGAGTTTAATTAATTGAAGCAAGAGAGTCACCAGGAACCCTGTCATAATTCCCATCAAAACCACTGTACTAAGTAACCCCATAGCTACAGATGAAGGATTTTTTTTCATTACTATTTCAATCTCAACCCTTCAGAAATCCTTTTTGTATTTCAGCCATGACTCAGCTGATTTAGGTACTTTAATTCCTCCTTTCTTCCTTCGTGCTTTCCATATTGTTCTGTATTTCCAACAATACAGACATGAAATTCCTGCTGTGAATGACGAGAGCTAATCTCTGATAGCTACTTGAAAGCTCAAGCTAAAAATCTTGTGGCACAAAGAGTTGTTTTTGTCTCGTTCTATAAATTTATACTCCATACTGGTCACATGGCAAGGAGTTTACCAAGATGTTATTTCCCCACACAGGGCTGTCTCAGCGTGCTAGGCAAGGGTAGCTGTCCACTGCTCTTCCAAGACACATTAGTGACATCTGAGGCTTTCTTCTCCCTAATACTCTAAGAAGCTTAAGTTTCAAAAACTGTTTGTTTAGCCAAAACCTCATTATCACAACCACTGTGACTTAGGTGGTTCGATCTCTCTCCTTTTTGCTGGTTTTCTTTTTTTAAATGGAAACCCCTGGATTTGGCTGGCTGTGCTCAAGGCAGGCAGCAAATTGGGCAGGGTCCAGAAGCTGCTCTGCAGAACTTTTTTCTCCTTTTGCTTTTTCAGGATTAGTCCACTCCCAAGCTTGGCTTGTTCAACTTTAAAGTTGCTCTGACTCAAATGATGATAAATCTATTAGATTTTGGAGCAGAGGAAGAAAGTCTCTAAAATCTCCTGGTGTATCCACTGTACCCAACACCTTCTTTTTGAGCCAGTGCCTTCGATACCCTCGGAGTACAACAGGACAGAGCGCCCTGTGTACACTGACACTGGCTCTAACATAAAGCACCATGACTCCAGCTGTGCTCCCTCGTCTCCTACACCTTGCTTCCACCAACCATAATCTCCTGCTGCTGGAACCATTAGAGATGAGTATCCTTTAGGGTAGATGAAAACCTTCATTCTCCCGGTGGCCCTGATCCTAGTGGTACACTTAAGCTCCCCAAACTATGATTTTATGATCACATGCTCCCCAACTTCACAACATTTCTTTAGTCTGCAAACTAAACCAGCATCACTTTCAGGGCTTTGCTGCAACTCATTTGATTCTGTGTCACTTCAGATCTTTATTAATTCCAAGCAGCTGTAGCATTATTATGCTGTTTCCATAGTTAAAATTTTAAAAAATATAATCAGGAAATATAAAAATGAATCCTTCAATGGTAGCTTTCAGCTGGGTGCAATATAGAATCATAGCATTATTATGGCTGGAAAGGACCTCTAGGATCCTCAAGTCCAACCTTCATCCCAACATCTCCCTAACCACTAAACCCTGGCCTCAAGTGCTACATCGATTTGGTTTTTAAACACCTCCAGGGATGGTGACTCCACCACCTCCTGGGTAGCCTGTTCCATTGCCAGCTGGAGTTTGTTTTCCCATAGCTGTTGACCATGCAAAAATGACACAGCACATCAAGATATTCAGTTAACCAGGAAAGGAGAACACAGAAGAGTGTGTAAATGTCCCCTACACAGCTTTTTGTGGTTTTTGCATTTCATTTCCTCTTTTGGAGTGGCTTTTCTTTATCGTTATTTTTTAAATAAATAATTTGAAAGAACAGAAGTACATGGCTTTATTTGAGGAATTTATTGATTCTTTGAACATGAACTTCTAAGTTAAGGGGTATTTTTATGATGCCCGTTTTCTAGAGCACCCTTCCCTTACCTCATCTAAACACTGCCCTTGGCTATTATCTGCAAAAGAGAAAGTATTTTCTTCCAAGCTTTTTTTATGTGTAGCCTGCCACTTTTTTTTTTCATAACCTCAGAATTTAAACTTAGAAAACATTTTTCAGAATGCTTTTTTCTACCTTCTACAGTTCCTCAAACAGAGTGTTTGTGTGATCCTTTGCTTACAGTTCTTGGTTCCCAAAGAAACAGGGCAAAAGTTTTGCAGGGGAAACTTTTCCTCTACTTCCCATCAAAAGATAAATCCTATGGTCACCAGCTGATGGTCATCCGAGTGATGGATCTCATTTACTTCAGGGAACAGTGGGCAGTGCTTCCACTCCATCTGAAAACTTCTCTCCTGGCGGAATAAAGGAGCCTTTCACTCCCCATTGCTAGTGCTTCGACAGGGGATAAATCCCCCACACAAATCTGTTTCTTTATGCTTTCCAAAATGTAATTCGAGTGAGAAAGTGCTCAGAAGTAGCTGCTATCTGGAAGCACAGAGAAGCAGTTCTCCTACTGACATTTAAAGCCACTTTCAGCGTTGGGAAAGCACAGCAGGGGGGAGCAATTGGCACCTTTGTTATACAGCCAAGGTATCAATGCCCCTGCCAAGGGTATTAATAATTGTATTCTGTATTAAAGTAATAGTAAAAACTATCAAATCAAATGATGAAGGTAAACACGGAGCTAATCAGGAAGGAGATTTAGGAGTTATGGTATAATTCCCCCAAAGCCTCCAGCCTAATTAGTGAAGAAGATAAACTGGTTGACAGATTGCACAGCTAGAAAAACATAAAGCAAAGAAGGTTATAATATTTATTATTACAGTATAAGACAGTGATTAGACCACCAACCTATGTACAGATCTAATCACCATCCTCTGGAAAGGATAATAGCCAGCCATGCGGGTCTGGTTTGACAAATTAATCCAAGCCTGATCCAAATAAAGAGATTTGTAGTTTTCAATGAAAAATTGGCTCCCTGGCCATGCAGTGGGGACATGGCCACGTGCACTAATGGCATTGTTACCAGGAGACAGGGCTGCACCGGGTCGGTGCTCAAGGGTCTGTCAAGCAGCCCATGGCTTGAGCTGCTGCAAGGGCAAAGAATTAATGTAGAAGTTTGTGTATTTGTGGTGCATTGGTCACCACAGGACATAAAACCTAATCCCAGGGTGCAAATGGATGGGTTGATGAAGTTGGTCATTCTCTAATTCCTGGCCTTCTTGAAGGGCACCCGTATATCTCAGAAAGGTTAGGGTGAGGGAATTGCTCACACTGAGTATCCCACAGCGTAGAAAAAAATCACACAAAACAGATTTCAACAGGCAGCTGTAATATGCTGTGGCAATCTGAGAGCAACGTGAGAAAGAAGTAACACAATTAGTACATGAGACAGCATTGTGTCCAGCTTGTATGTGTCCAGCTTGTATTGTGTCCAGAGTGTATGCAGCTTGTGGGACTTGGGAAGCCTCAGAAAACTGCTGGGACAAGAAGCAAAACTGGAGCAATGGATCCACTCAGCAAAACAACAGTGGGGAAAGGGCAGGCCTGATTATTTTTTTTTCCATGTAAAGAATTAGGTTTGCTGGTTTGTGTTCTACAAGAGCTCTAAGGATTTCAAGCCCTTTTGTACATTCGAGGAAATGTCACAGCCATTCACATCAGGGCTGTGGTCAGCATGGCATTCCCTCACACGTGTTAACAACTGCTGTCCATATTACAGGCTTGGCTTTGTTCCCCTGAGCAGAACAAAGCCTACGGGCTGATATAGAAGCAAGCTCAGTTTCTGCTGCAGGGCTTTTAATGAGGTAGACTCATTAGAAGACTGAGGTTGCAAAGCCCAGCAGTGTGCTGAAGTAGGTGCCTACTTTTTCCGCATCTAGACTCCTGAAATGAAAGCCTTCGTGTGGAGCTGGGCAGGTGAGCACTCGGTACCATCGCAGGGCAAGGCAGCTGTCTCCAAACAGCTTTCACAGCAGCTAGCGACCTGAGACTGTTTAGGTTGGTACTAGGAGAAGCTGAAGATAGAGGTAGGTCTGAAGTCCTGCCCATCTCTCGACCTGTGACATGTGGTTCTGTGCTGCCAGGAGACTCACTGACTTCCCTGGGTTTTCTCCTCACTGCTTTCTAAAAGCACTCAGGAGGGACTAATCCCTCTTCCCAGGTGACAGCAGCAGGAGCAGTCTTCTGGCCAGAAAGCAGAAAATCCAAGTTCATTTTCTGCCATTTCCAAAGAAAACACCACCCCATCGTCCCATCCCATGGCACAATGTCCCCATCACAAGACTTAACAGATTTCCCTCAGTAGAGGTAGTGGAGACAATGCTCCTGCAGTGAAGCTCTAGCTCTGAAGAACCATTTGTGTAAAATGTGCAGGTGCCCTCGGGATTAGGCAGCATTATCACAACATTTGACTGCTGCATTTCACTTGGAAATTAGTCTGGACTGGGAATCTAACCTAATTTTCTAACTACAGCTAATCTTCCCTTCCCAAATTGTGCAGACTTCAGCGTAATCTACCTTTTCAATTTTCAGTCTGAATGCTTTTTCTAGTTTTGGCCAAAGAGCAGAACTTTTCAAGAGATCCTTTTCCACCCTTGTGAGATTAAAGCGTTTGCTAAAGCCATGTGGGGTGTTTGCCATCCTTTGTGCCTGTATCTGAGTGATTTTGAGAAGCAACACTATGTTATTGTCCAACTGTTCTTTGAACAGCTGGGCTTTACAACAGCACAGACAAATAGCTGAGGAGAACACAGGCTTTTGTAATGCGATGAGCACAATATTCAGAAAGCTGAAATTACAAAAGCATCTTCTTCTATTCCACCAGCTAAGTGTTCAGCTGAAATTCATATTTGATGGGACTAGATAACTAGCAGCATTTCCTTAATGTAACTGCCCAAAATACTATTATGCTTGGGCAATACAAAGATTGTATGTAGTGATAACCAGATACAGACACTGAAAGGGAAATAAATTCTCATAAAAACACTTTCTGGAAGTAGTAAACAAAGAAAAATACAACAGAAAGATAAAAGTGAAAGAGATTTAAATGTGGGGTTTTTTTTTTCCCCAGAAAGGGTCTGTCCACTGCATCTAAATCATCTCCCAGGCTACAGCTAAGGAAAAGTTATCAGGAAAAATGTTGTCAGGGCACTAAGTCTGATAAGGGCATCTCAGGTCCATCGGTGCACTCAGAGTGCACCTCGACCAGCATGAAGTAAGTGTTTTGTTGTGTGTAGAGTTGTTCTGCTCTTAGGCTGCCTAAATAAAGCTGCCTCTGGTGCTAGTAACCAACCAGACCTTAGCGTGCCATCCGCAGTCCTGCTAAAGAATGATACTAAATAAAGTCACGCAATCTCGTTCAACTAGATTCAAAGATTATGAAGAGAGAGAAGATACCACTGCAGTCACTTAATCTGCCTTCCTGCCTGTGTTGTACAAGCCCAGCTGAGTTATGCTCCAGTGCAGGTGCAGGCACGGTCCTAAGTGCTGGGCTGCGAGCAGATGGTGTAGCAGGGATGACTCCAGTACTAATTGCTTATCCCACACAAATATAACAGCTCCTGGCTCTAAGAAGCTCTCTGTGTGCAGGAGAAGGTACCAAAGTGGTTCCTGCCTGAAATGAAAAGCATTTCAGTGAACATGTGATCTTAACTGAGATATTTCCAGATGACTTCACCAGAAATTTCAGTAAACAATTAAAATATTTAACTACCACAGAGTGTAGGTGTCCTCAACGCTCGATCTTTTTATGCATTTACACCCAGAGCCAAGAACTCTCTATTCTGACCTAGTTCACCCCTGCAGTCAGCTGTATGCTGTGACCAAAGGCATCCTCCTATCTGCTCCTTGTTGAGCTAAACAGAGCTGTTGCATTCCCCCTCTCTCTCCAAGGTGTGTTTACTTGTCCTTTTGTATCTGTCATGACTGTTCCCTGAATCCTCTCCAAACTGTAAACATTTTCCTCAGGCTGTGGAGAAAACAGCAACACAGGCTTGCAGTAACAGGCAGATTCAAGCCAAATGAAGAGGGAATATAATTTTTCAGCTCTTGAGATCCCTGTTTACAGTCCAAGGATCACATCAGCACCGCAGCCCGCTGCTGCACAAGAAGCACTTGGACTGAGCTGAGCTATTTCTTCACAACTTGGTGAGTCCCTTTGCACAACCAGCGCTACCTTCAGTGACTCTCTGAAAAAGAAAATTTGCTGCCACGGAGCAACCAACCCCTTCCTCTTCATAACTCACCTTTTCCACCATCTGCCTGTCATCTGTAAACCAAATCAGTAATGATAGAGGTATGAAATGGTTCCAGAGCTGCTCCCCGTGGGAAGAAATAACTCTGCCCAACATCTTCCCCACATTTGCAAGGACTGGTCAGTATATCTTCTGCCAGTGCCATGCTACTTCGTTCATCATTCCAGCGTTCAACCCAAAAGTTGTGCTGAGCCCTGTCAAAAACTTCTACAAGTGAAGCATGACTGTGTTTATCACCCAACTTCACTGAAAAAACCCAACCCTCTGTGAAGCTGGGTTGAACAGGATCTGGTTTCCAACTGTCCATCTGAATTGACGTTAACTCGATTAGTACTCTATTAGCACTTAAAAGGGACTGTAGCACAGAACTATATTAGCAGTTGGGGTTGCTTATTCTATGTCAGCTGTTTGTTATTGGAAGAGGAAGAGGCTGTTAGGGCTGTAATTGCCCAGACTTTCCCTCTTACCTATTAAAATACAGTGCTAACTTTTAAAAATGTCTATTGGCATTTCTTTAGTGCTCTGAGACAGACTAAATTTCAGCATTAATGTTCATTGAGTTCCTCTGCCAGCTCTTTTAAAACTTGTGGGTATGGGATGACCAGATTGCAGGGTTGGAAATATCTTCTTCCACAGCTGTTCTCTAACACACTCTCCAGTAACAACCAGAGAGCACATATTGGACATATTCTACACTATGTGCTGTACAGACATACAAATGGAAATGTTTCCCTTTTTATTGTGCTACTGGACTGACATAGCTTACCATTTTTGCATTAATAAACTTCAGAAAGATTTGCATTATTCTTTAATTTGTATTTGTTTCAAAAATGCTCAGTTATGATTGATAATTATCACTAGCTATTGCTCCTTTCTCCCAATAAATAGAGGGACAATTTTAGTCCTTTCATTAAGCCAGTGGCCTGGGTTCAGTTTGGGTTAATTGTCACCAGCAGCTGCTGGTCCAATCAACCGGGAGATGTCACAGCCAGGATAAACGACCGAGCCGGCCAATGTGGTTACCAGACTGAGTCCTGCCCCTATATCAGGGAGGGATGGCCTCAGCCATGGGCACCTTTTTACAACTTGTTCCACTGGGTGACTTGAGCCTGTGGCCGGAGCAGGGAAAGTGGCGTCTTGAGTACAGGTAAGAGCCTTGTGGGTTCTATCACTTGCTTTGTCTCTCATTTCAGTAGTACTATTATTAGTGCTGTTATTTTATTAAACTGTCTTTATCTCAACCCACAGGGTCTCACCTTTTTCCTTATTCCCATCCCAGAGGAGGGGTGTTTTTAGGGGGGGAAGTGGTAAGTGAGCAGCTGCGTGGTGTTTAGCTGCTTGCAGAGGTTAAACAATGGCAGCCAGCTTGAATAAGTTAAGCTTTTCTTTTTCAGTTGGAAATGTGACTTTTGGTCTCTCTCATACAATGTTCATAAATATCTGCAACTAATAATTCACATCAGTTGCCTGCTACAACTTTTTTTATGTTTTTAAATTACTTAGTTTGGTATTTCTGGTGTCCTCAAACTGTACACTCACACACTTGGGATTAGGTTCAGTTTATTGATGAACTTAATATGAGGAGAATTTGGAGGGAGTTATGATGGCAAATAGAAGTATCTTGTTTTCAGCATAATGAAAAATAAAACCGGAGCTCGTGCAGTTATGTGAGATGTGTGTATGTGAAATGTTGTGTGAAGAAAGCAATTTTTTTCACTCTAGAAATTAGTAGCTTCAGTGACAGAACGTTTGAATGAAGTTGAATGTCTCTTCAGAGCTGAAAATGACTTTCAGTAAAGTTCTCCACAGTAATTCCCAAGTTGGTACGAAGACTCTTTCTGGGAAGATGTCATTGTGTGGTCACACTGTCAGCACAGATTAGCTAACTGTAAAGAAAGTAGTGTGGTTATCTTGCCAGAACTTCTGGTGACCAACCCATGGGATACACAAACTTTAAAGCAATTACAATTTCTTTGTGCTGTAAAAGATGTTC
>JANHFX010003948.1:134367-153551 GCA_027560015.1 Chloroceryle amazona
CTAGATGTTCCTAGATGTTCCTAGATGTTCCTAGATGTTCCTAGATGTTCCTAGATGTTCCTAGATGTTCCTAGATGTTCCTAGATGCCATATGCTAGCCAGGGAAAGACTACCTGAAAGAAATCTCAGAATTACAGAAAATCTGTATTTTTCAGAATATGCAAAATGGCAACTTTTGATCACAAAGCTTATTAAAATTATGGTATGACTTTAAATCTCCAGTTATACTTTGTCACTATTCTTTGCTTCACTCACTCGGCTTCATCAGCCATGACAGTTGCCAAGCTTTATTAGTAACCACTTCAAGAAGTGTAGCAGCAGCAGGGGAATGAACAACAGCAGTTTCTATGCAACCAAAGGAGGTCCATCGCTATCAGTGGAACTTTTTCACTTACCTGGGGATCTGCCCCATCGTCCCCACAGATGGAGGTACTCGTGAGCATGATGATACTGATGGTGTTCATCAGTGGTAGGTTCTATAGCTCTTTTGGTGTTGTCTATTTGACTTTGTTTAGTCCAATTTTAATGGTGTAACTTGCAGTTTTCATAGTGGAATGATGTCTACAAACAAATATATTTTTTTTTTAGCTTGCATAACTCCTCTGCAATCTGTTTGATATCAGCAGAAGAAAGGCTATTTTTTTTTTCTGTTTGCATTACAGCACAGAAATGAAATTACTTTTATTGCTTGTTACTGTTTTCAATGTTTATTTCATTTGACATTTGCAGCTGGGCAAATGTTTGTATTTTTTCCTCTGCTTTTGTGTACAAGGGAACAACCTTTTTAACTTTTTGTTGCTATGAAAGAGAGAAAGAAGTAAAATTGGCTTTGCCCCCTTCCCACATGTACACTAAGGAAACACCTTTTATATGACAGCAAGCAAAGTATCAAGCAGGTGGTTCTGCAAATAGGTCCTTCGGGATCCATAGCTGGCACCATGGATTCTGCAACTGTATCATGTTAAAAAGTGATAAAATGAAATCTCTGATAACTTAAAATATTTTGCCTGTTGGATTTAAGATTTTGCATCCAAATGGCTCGTGGGCTATGGACTTAAAAATATGACCTCTCTTTCCTGACTCTCTAGGTGAGGTTGGCCAGGGGTCTGAGCACCCTGCAGTAGTTGCAGATGTCCCTGCTCTCTGCAGGGGGGTTGGACCCATGAGTTTTAAAGGTCCCTTCCAACTTAAATCAGTCCATTATTTGATGATTCTATGATAAAATGAAGAGCACTGCAGGGGGGCTGTGGAACTTTAAATAAGGGCTTAGGTTGCTGCCTAACCAGCAAAGCCTTGCAATGCCCATCTGAGCTCTGCTGACCTCATTCAATGAGTGGTGGAATAGAGAGCACAAACACTCCACAATTACTGCACTAAATTGCAGGGGTGAATAAAAAAGGGCCAGTTACCCATCTGTGATTATGAAACTTTTTAACTGGTCTTGGGGTCTGTGTGACCTGTCTGACAGACTATGCAGGGTGGTGCCTTTTGTGGAATGGGACTATCATGCAGTCCCAAAGTCTGGATTCGTCTCCTTGGTATTCACCTACAAACTTGGACTTTGGCTTGATTGCAGACCTGACATATTTTTCAGTAGGACTGCTTGCATCATGATTTAAGGCAGTGGTTGTAATGGTGCTTATAAAGCTTGTTATTTTCTATGATTCATTAGGTTTTTATGTACTCTTTTACAGTTTTAGTTTATAAAATGAGCACTGAAATGTAGTGGTATTAATATAAAACTCTAACAAGCACCCAGTCTTTCTCTATACCAAAACATAAGAAGAGGTTATATGGTGTAATTAACAGCAGTTAAATGAAGAACAAATTCAAGGAAATATTATTTCATGCAAAATGTGGGATTTACAGCCCCAAGAGACCTTTTGAGTGAAATAGTGAGTTGAGTGATTGGATTTTAAAAAGATCTAGATAATTATGTGACCATTAGCATTTATAATTACACCAAGATAATTAAGTATAATGAAACCTCACGCTTTTTGGTATAAATGGATTACTTGCAGAAGTCAGGAAGGAATATGTTTAGGAAATCAGCATTTCACAACTGGCCAGGTGTGTTTTGGTTTTGTTGTGCAGATTATTTTTTTTTAAACTCTTCCAATCAGAGGAACAGCCACATCTGTAGGCAGAATGATAGCTTGAAAGGGGTAGACATCTATTTTACTCTAAAATACCCCACCTCCTTACCAGTTGAAGATAATAAAGTTTCACTGTCTATTTGGGAAACTCTTTAAAAGTGTTGAGAATTGACTATTCAAAATTGCCATGGAGGAAATCCTATTTGGAGATATGTCAGTAACCTTATCTGCTGTATCACGTTCTTGTTGCTCTTTCAGAGGAATCTCATTGATGGACGCTGTAGTCGCTGAAGCCAGATGTGTTTTTCAAAGGCAATGTCATTGCTCTAATAGAGGGCAGGCTTTTGGCAGAAGATAGAAGGTTGCTCTGTGAATATTTTTAACCTAGACAAGATTTAAAAGGCTTTTTTTAATATTGAAAAAAAATAATTGTGAATGAGAGATATGTCACTGTTGTTTACAAAGTCGAAAATCTGTGTTAATGTATTGCAACAGTCTGGCTCTTACTTATTCATTCATTTTAAGTAAGACAGTTACAACACTTTGCTGGTGAATATCTTTCCTTACAAGCTGCACCCCTGATTCATACAGCCCTGCGTGTCGCATGGGTATTTAGAGCAGCACAAAGTGAATGTGGTTGACTGAAATACCATCCTATTTGGGCTGTGTTTGGCACTTGCTTTCACATCATGTGGTCACAAAGAACAATCCTGACACAGCCCAGCTAGTTCCTGCCCGTTTTGTTCATTAGGTGATAAGCAAGGCTACCAGGTTGAGGTACAAATCTATAGCCAGCTGTTGTGCTGAAAGAGACTGTATTTAAGCTACTGAAGAAAAGTTTAATAATTAGCCAGAAGTCAATAGACATGGCATATACTCCTGGTTCACATAAAGACTTTCTTTGTTGGCAAGTTATGCAATCCTTCAGTACATTGCTTTTCCTCGCTGTGAAACAATGACAGCGGCGTTTATTTCAACCACTCCAGAACTGCAGAGCTTTATAAAGCTCCCTGAGACCTGTCTGTCAAATGTTTAAAGGGTAATGCTTAGAGATTCAGAACAGTGGACACTTGTAAAGTGATTTAAAAAAAAAAACCCAAACCAGAACCCAACCAATGCCAGCAGCACACCTAGTGCACTCCAGTCACTGACAGGCACTCGGCTCTCATGACCAGCATAGAATTAGCTCAGTGTAACACCTTCTGAAACGGATATAATCTGACTGTCTGCAGATCTGCTCCTATTCATCCCCATGTTTGCTAATGTGGGTGCAGCCAAAGAGCTTTTCAGGTCAGATGACAATCTGAGTTATTTCAAAAAGTATCTAAAAGCAAGAGCCCTTTTGCACAAACAAGATACACAAACTGAACACCTCACTGTAACGCTCGCTGGTTGAAGTTGCTGCTTAGGTTTTCTTTTTTTCTTCTGCTGACACAGAACACTTTGCTATGGATCACACATCCATGTGTATCAATGTATGGGTGTAATGAACTGTTCTAAGCTGAAAGGAAAAGCTACATTCCTATGACAGTATCACCACAGGAGTTTATTCCTGTAACTAGAGCTATGGTACCAGTAACTGCACTGATTTCTCACTTCATTTGCAATGGCTACAGAAGACCATAGCTCACATTCCACCTCCCTTGTGTCCTTCAGGAGTTGCTTTTATGCAGTGAACATTCTGCAGGTCTGTTAGTCGAGCCTCATCCAAGTGACCCCTTACCCAGGCTGGAGCCTGAGGAGAGGTTCACTGACATCAAACTGATGTCACATGGGTGGCGATGGCAGCAACTTTTGAGGGTCTTGCAGGTAACATTCCTGTTTATCTACCTGCATCTCCATCTTTCAGACTTATAATTCATATCACTGCAATACCTGTAACTTTCTACCGCATAAGCAAACACTTCACTCTAATTTTTCTAACTCTTGAAGCAAAGGGAGGCTGCAGTGGTGTCAGAGCTGCTGCTGCTGGGCCAGAACTGGTAGAGATGGCCCTCCATTGCTCCTAAGGAAACAAGCTGTTATTCTGCAGACACAAAATAGTCCTTTCTAGCCCTCAAAGTCCCTTGGAAGTTTCAGAAAAGTAACACGTTACTGAAGTATCAACCCACAGATCTTTAGAGACTCATTTCTTGTTAAGCTGTCTCAGCTTCAGCCTGCCAACTGAGGCAGGCCAGCTCGGGTTACATTTCACTCCCTTTTCCAAAATCCACTACTGCTGGGTCCTGGATTATCCCTGTCTAAAAATTCAGTCCCCCTGTGTCTGAAGGTGAAATTTGGTTTAGCAGCAGGAAGGTGTTAACACAACCGCATTGTGGAGATTAGCGTTGCAGCAAATCATCAAAAGAACCAGAAATACCCCACACACTCAAGATATCTATTTTTGATGAAAGCTTCAGGAAAGTAATAAGAGAATAGGGTTTCATAGCAGGTCAATTATTATTTTTTCTTGTGACACCAACAAGAGCTTGATAAAAAGCAACATGTCTGCAGTATAATTTTATTTAACAGAAAGTTCTATGTACCATTTAACTTTGTCTGCTCAAACTAAACATTTATTGTTTCACATGCTTTGAACTAGGAACTGAGATCTCATTAATAAAAGGTTGGAAATAACCATATTGACTTTAATGTAATAAAAGCTAAGGTAAAAAGAGCAGTGATATCTTATAAGGGTTTGCAACATAGGTAGGTCTGAAAAGTTATGGTAGCTCAGCAAAATCTGAGTCTGTTAAGCCTGGAAAAGAGAAGACCGAGAGGGGATCTTATCAATGCTGAGCAATAGCTAAAGGATAGGAGTCGAGAGAAGAGGGCTAGACTCCTTCCAGTGGTACCAGCAACACAAGGCAAGGGGCAGTGGACACAAACTGGAATCCAGGTGGTTCTATCTGAACAGGAGGAGAAACAGCTTTGCTGGGAGGGAGGCAGAGTCTGTCCCAGGCTACCCAGAGAGGTTTCCTTCCCTGGAGAGATTCCAAAGCTGCCTGGACATGACCCCAGGTAATCTGCTCATAAAACACGCTCAGTCCTTCACCATGCTAACAACAACATAAGAGGTTTTAGTGTCTACTAGTGCCCCTGGTGAGTTGGTTGCTGCTTCAGTAATGGTGATACTGGAAGCATATTGGAGGGGAGTATGAAAATCTTTTAGAGAACCAGTGGCTCCATCACCTTTCCAGTCATTTGCAACAATCCCATTTCAAATCCACTCATTTAAAACAAACCCACCAGAAGTCCATACTAGATGTACATGGATATAATAATGCTGGGAAAAGTAGTGAGCAACCTCCACAAAAAGACATGACTTAATAGGGGATTGCCAGCTCCGCTGTCCGTTAACCCTACGGATCAAAGATTAGTGTGAAAGAGAAAAAAAATACTTGTGTCTGTCAACTACACACTGCTTGGCTCGCACTGGTCACGCTTAGAGGCTGTAGGATTGCTACCTTCCCTACTTAATCTGTCAGATCTATGTGAGGCAGATTGGAGAGGAAAAGATCGTGCATCAACTGCTAGACAGCAGCCCAAACAAATGGCTGTGCAAAGTGAAGTGGACTTGCTCATCTAAGGTTTCAGACACATATTTCATTGGTATCTAAACTCCATCAGTCTATGAATACACAGCCATTCAATTTTGAAATTTTTCCTGTTTGAGCTCAAAGGTTTCATACTAATACTTCTGTTATTGTAAGAAATCAAAGCAGCAAAGGAAGGAGAAAAAAAAACAAACAAAAAAAAACAAACAACAAACCTTTTCCCCAAAGCCTCTTGCAGAGCTATCATTGCTGCTTCTAACACAGCACCAAAACAAACTGAGACACATTTGGAACCACTGACTTAAAATCCTCAGCTTGTGCACTCGAGTATGGGTGCTAGTCATGCATGTGCATAATCATGTTAAAACTGCAAACCCATGAGCCTAAGCTCAGACTCAAATCACAGTTCTCTGAAATGACTCTGACAACAGAGGGAAGAGCTTTTCCTGAGTAGCTTCTAGCTCTTCTACATTATATCCTCATATACTGTGTTGGGGGATGAAGAAGAGAAATATGATTAAGGTATTTCAAGCCTGACATGAATATTTTTTTTCCAGTGGAGAGGGTTTTGATAATGTAGGCTTGTGGAGTGAATTTGGAATTTGCTTTGCTTCTGTAATTGGGCTTCTAATGCCAGCAGAAGAATCAGGGCCTGAGAAGCAAACTAAAAATATATTTCAAGGGAATGCACACATCTGTGGTACGGTAAAACTATTAAGCTGCTGAATGCCTGTTTTGAATTACATCAAATCACCTGAAGACCATATGGCAAATGGAAATTTTTTTAAGTTAATATTTACTGCCTTGTACAGTATCAAGAAAGATTTTTTTTTCTTGTTATTTTGGCTAAACCTATATATGTAAACTCGCATGCTTTCAACTTTTTGTAATCAGTAGCTGAAGGCCAAAGGCAGCCTGCTACAAATGCACAGCCCGCGGAGCAGCGAGCTGTCCTCCAGTGGAGAAGCATGACTGTGTTTTGAAACATTAGCTGAATAAAGGGCCATCAAATCCTTAGACAGTATCGCTGATCCTTCTCAAATTCACAGGACTACGAATCTTAAATTTAGATGCTGAGCTGGGGACTTGGGTGCCTAACTTCAGGAGCCAATATTTGCCAGTGTTGACCTCTTTGTCTGTCCCTAAAAGGAGAAAGTGTTCTAGCAAGTTTAATTTCCCTATGCCCTTTCCCACGTACATCCCACACAGTCTGTGGGTTGCAGATGGAGAGAGCAGGCTCCTAAGAACAGTTTTCTTGCAATGTGGCAGAAGATATTTCATAAAATATCAGATAGAATTTTGTCATTTTCTAAGCAGATTTCCACGTATATATGCAGTGCTGAGCCAAACTATGGCCCAAACCAGCTGTCTAACACAGCTAGAGAGCCTTTGCCTTTGTCCTTACACTGGCAGAGTGTGACTTTGGCTCTGTATTAGAGTTGCACCATGAGGAGCAGTCCCATAGCCTCAGGTTGTTTCCCATTCCCTAAGAAAATCTGGCCCTTTTAGACTGGAAACTTATTTAACTTTTCTTTGAATTTTAAGGCCATTCTGGATATGTATTTCTCATCGCTGGGATGTTTTGTGTCTCTCCTGGCCCAGAATTTGTAATGTTTGTTCAGTTACTCTTGAAATGGGTTTTCTGTCATGAGTCTTGAGCAGTCTGGCTCAAGAATATTTACTCTCAACAACTGTATATGAATATGTAAGTGTTGTAAGCACACATCTAAGGCAATAGGAATTATCTGAGCCTTCCTGAGTAGAGGCCACCTGGATTTAAATGTCCTTGCACCTGATGTTTTCAAAAATAGCCATCTCTCACTTGGAAGATGCTTTCCCCGCTTTCAGTCTTTCTAATTTCCACAAGAGAGAAAGAGCACCAGTCTCTTAGAGCTACCCCTTAGTTTATTATTCATATTCTTTCTTCATCCCAGTGAGAAAAGGGGAACCTCTCTAGATGGAAAAGGCTGCATTATTCATTCTGACCAAGAAACCACGGGGCTATATTTTTGTTGTGTTCTGGTTTTTTAGGTGTAATATGGCACATCAATGAGATGCACTTGGCTAAAAATTGAGGACTCTGTTTCTAAGGGACATTATTTAAAAGAATTACTGTAACTAAAAACACGTGCCAGGCTGATTTGGACTTTGATATTTTGATTTATATTTATATCCTGACATTAATGTGCTTACCTAAAGCATGTATAGGGTAAAGGCCTTTCCTATGCTTGCACCTCTGTGTTCTGTGAGGTACCATTTCAGTGCACAGAAATAAGTTTCTCTGCAGCACTCACGTTCTTTATTTGAACATGACTCTGCAGTCACTGTGCCTGTGGCTGTACTGCTAAATAACACCTGGTCAGGGACCATTCTCTGGCCCTGAAGCAAAGTGGCCTGGCCTGATCATCTCTACACCAGGTGCCATCTGTCCTCCAGGTCTCCTTCAGACCCAGTGTGGTACCCTGAGGCTCTAACATATCATTATCAGGATGTTCATATGCTTAAAATGCTCACAGTAATACAAGAGTGCATTGCAGCTTACCAAAATTTTGCAGCCTGAAAATAAAATTAGGGTTGCACACCTTGGGTTTGATATGCTGATATGTTTGAGGTGTAAAAGCTCCTAACACAGTTTTGGAGAACTGGGAAGGGTGGAGAGGGCCATGTCTTGTTATTCTTGTTCATACTGCCCTCCTGGGAATGGTTCTTAATGGCTCCAAACCACAAATCTGAGTGGGCCCATTATGGCAGAGCATTTTAGTTGGCACAGGACAAAACCGTGCTAGTGGGTCACTGAGTAATCAAGCAGTGGGGATGATCAGGCTATGAGTTTCCTCCATGAGTCCTGTTCTGTAGCCAGGCAGATGTGTGTTCAGCACTTCCACAGCTTCCAGTGGTTGACGAGTGCAGGATTCGGGTGTGTATCTCTACCTGCGCACGTACAGCCTCTGTTCAGTTCTCCACCTGAGACCATTAACTTTAATTATTCCTCATTCTGCTGCTGACAGTAAAGCCAAAACTCCTGGTTTTGTCCTGCTTAACCTATGATTACAGGAAAGCCACCCCTTTTTGCAGCTCTGAGCTATGAGGCTGTGCGTGGCATCGTAGACTTGCCCAATCTGTGATCCATGGTCCGTTGGATCAGCTCATCATCCTGTACAACATTTCCAGGGATACATTTTATTTAGAGAGCTTTTGTGCTTGTCTGCCCTCAGCCATGGTGTCTGCCGGGGCCCCACAGCCTGCACCCACAGGGGTGCAGAGGAGGGGGGGGTCCTTCAGCCCCCAGAGAAGCTGCAAAGGCAGAGAGGATGGTGGTTATCAGGGAGGTCCTGAGCTATCAGCACTCAGAGCTGGAATTACACTTCTTTGTCGGAGACAAAGTCTTTCCAAAATTTCACACATTATTCAGGACTGGAATTAAGAGATTAAAAGGAAAATGAGCAGTTAGAAAAGAGAAGAAAGAAAGTCTTCACTACTGTTACCACACTTAATTGCTGCAGGAAGACAGCTAAATTAAGTCTGACTTATTGAGCAGATCTTCACGCACACAGCTGTTAATTTGGGATGAAGGAATGCACTTTGTGTGAACTCCATGGCTGCCTTTATTTTAATTATATTTTTTTAAAAAACTTTGCCATTAATTTTTCTTTTGAATTCACAACATGTTTCTGTTTCTTCCAGGGAACAATACAAGCACTTTCCAGTGGCCAAAAATAATATGTTTCAATTCCAGTGGATTTTAACCAAAGACTGCACAGACCCATTGGATAAAGTGTCTGCTTTGTATTTCAAAGTACAAAGTTCAAATTTAGTAGGTACTTGAAGTTTTATTTTTAAATTTTAATGGGTCAGATTCTCAGTTTGGGTAAGTCAGCAGAGGTCCACTGATGTTAGGGAACTATGCCAAGCTTCATTAGCTTAGTATCTGGCTTCACCATTTTTTTTCTCTTTGTATTGAATTTAACCTTCAGTACTCAGGCACTTATAATTTGTTTGAAGTCTTAACTAAATGTGATTTTTTTTTTCTTTATTATAAGTAAAAATATAGACTGGATTTGTGAAAATGAGTAGGATCTGTGAAGGAAAGGTTGTAGGCATAAAAAGATACTAAAGCTGGACTTTGCTAATTTACACATCTACTGAAGTTGGTGGAAATGCTGACAGACAATGAGCAAACTCATAGACAGAGTCCCTTCAGTCTCTGCAAGGCAGAAGAGTGTGTAACAATTTCCCTCCCTCTTTTACACTCAGACGCAAGGCTGTTCAGAATTAGCAGGTGACAGCAATGTCATTTTGCCATCAATCTCGAATGTCTACAGTGGGTTGATGTATCACTCGAGGCTATGGTCTAGTGGTTAGGGAGATGTTGGGATGAAGGCTGGACTTGATGATCCTAGAGGTCCTTTCCACCCATAATAATTCTGTGATTCTATGGTACATCTTTCAAGAACAGCCTGAGGCCACACCAGACTCCCAGACCTGCCCATTCCCTGACTGTTGACACCCATGGGTTGCTCTCCCTGCTGAACCCTTTGGCATTCACTTCCTTGAATTTAATGATTAATTAAATCTTTACCTTTAATGTTTGCATCTAACAACCAAACCAAGTCCTGTATGTCCCATGGAAGCCACTGCTGGGGACAGGTTTGCTGGATGGATGAACTGCAAACTTGAGCCTTGTCAGGGCTGTCCCTCTAGAATCAATGTGAACCTATCCACCGAGTTCAAGATTTTATCTTTTAGTTTTGTTATGAAACTCTGACGTGCACATTCTCCAGCGAGGAAGGCCTATAACTAAAATTGTTTGCAGAGCAGAGTTAGTGAGGCTAAACATCTGTCAGCTGCACAAATCTCAGCACATCCGAGTGTACGTAATTATAAGAGAGAAGATGGAACTGAACACAGCAGAGCTGTGGGTCTGCCCTTGTGAGGTAGCTAACGGCTGCTCAGAGCTAAAGGGGTTAAGTAGTGGAGTGAGTGGATATGAGAGGTCTCCCTAAGAGTCTCCAGAAGTGTTTCTGCTCAAGTCACAGTCCTCTCTGCATTTTATCCCATTTTATTCAGGTAGCAATGTAATGCAAATCTGTTTGAAGAAGGATTGGGAGGTTCCATGAAGGCACATTCTGGAGACAAACTCACCCCTCAGCCAGGCAGACCCACTGAGTCTCCCTGTGCTCATCTTCTGGAAAGTTCCTCTTGCAGCCCTTTCAGCAAATGCTAGATTTTTGATTCAGATCTTTACAGACTGATTGCTTTTCCAAAGGTTTTGGGTTATTTTTTCTTAACCCTTTAGAAATTTATAAAAGAAATAACTCCATTTATGTTGTACAACTGAAAGACTGATCACAGTTCATCAACATAAGGAGGAGATGGTTTCTGAGCTACATACATACAACAGTAATCAAACCTTCACATACAAATAAAATGTTGATTTGTTTTTTTTACCAGGCCTATAAAAAATTCAGCTTTGTGTTGTGTGATGCCAGCACATGTATGAAGAGACCAAGACATGTAACAGTGGAAAACTTACATGACAGTGTCTGATATTGAAAGGATTTCTTGACATTTTCCTCTTTATTTCTCTGTGAGTTTGAATTTAGGCTTGAGATCTTACGCTTTTAATTATCATGTAAAAATTAGATGTGCATCTAAATAATAGACCTGCACCTATTATTTTTGAGATTTTCATGCTTATTTCATGAGGTACATATACTTCAAATACTGTTTGACTGCATGGTACAGTGTGATTTTTCACATGGTTTGTATCAGCTTTTTATCCAACTTCATTAACAGATACAGTTTGTTGTAGCTGGATTAAATTTAGTGAGCATATAATCAGATAGCCATGAAAACAACGTATTTTTAAGCCAAGAAAGCAAAATTTGTCCTCATTTACCTCCTGTGGAAAGTGATTAACTTTCATGAATAGAAAGGAGGGCAGAAATTGGATTTGCATACTGTAGAAAGCTCTGCAATGCTTTGGCCAACCCCCTTCCTCAAGCTTAACACAGTTAGGGACACACGAGATGATATATCCCACCAAATTTTTTGGCAATGGATTTGCTGGCTGGCAAGTAGGAAATCTTCTACTGAACTGAAGCCATTGACAAGTGCATAAACCTGCCAGAAAGCACCATCATTCTTGATAGCTGCAGAATCATTGGAGATAGGAAAAGATATGGATATCAGAAAGCAAAGTCCATCATTAACCGCTCTCTGCAGCAGTGAGACAATGACAACATGAAAAAAAACCTGCAGATAAATGCTCCACTGCTCTGGAAGTGAAGAGGTCATGGAGGCTTTTTTTTCTGCTAAGGATGAGTACCATCCAAATGTCCCATACTGCAAGTAGATGAAAATGTAATAGGTAATAAAAGAAGAATGGAAACATATCCAAAAAAATGTGTCTAACTGTAAAACTTAAGAAAAGAAAGAACACCTTGAGGTACAATGACTACTACATTTCCTTCCTTAAGCTAGGACAGGCACGTGTGACATCACAGGATTTCCCATACTCTGCCAGAGCTGCTCCATCCATCACAAAGACTCCTTCAGGAGTGCTGCAAGAAAAGGGGAGAGCGGCTGCAACCTGCAGCATCATCTCTAGAGCTGCCTGGGAATTTTTTGCCACAACTTGCCGTGTTTACTATCTCATTAGAACTTTTTCAACTTGCTGAAATATCCTGCTTTAGGTTTCCAACATAAGAGGTTGCCTTTGCAGGTTGTAAAAAAAGGTCTTTCAAAACTCTTGGAGGTTTTGAAATCTAAGTGACTTCCTGTTGAAACAGAAACTAGAAACATCAGGGGAAAGGTATTATAGGAGTAAAATGTGTTCTTAGATCCAGCAAAAGTATTTTGGATTGCTGGGCTTTGAAAATTCTCAAAAATTTTGGTTTTCCTCCCTTTGTAGGAGGGAAAAATATTTTGAAAGCTCAAAACTTCTGACAATCAAATAAAAATGTCCCTTTACTATTCCAATGACAACCTGAAAAGTCCTGAAAGGGGTTCTATTTAGGTGAGGATTACTCAGTTCTCAGATTTCTAAATACAAATAAAGACAATCCAGATATTTTGCTGGACAGTCTGTGAGGAGGTAACATTACCAGGAGACACAGTGGGCTGCAATCCTTTCTTCAGCCATCTATCCCACCAGGAGCTTCCTCTGACATGACTGAGACCATCCAAGCAAAGCTCTTCCTGCTTTGCCTCTGCATTCACTCAATGACCGCAACATTTCACCTTGAAATATTGGCAGTTTCCCAGGTAATGAAACATGGAAATGGCCAGGAAGGCCATCCAAGTGCTGTGCCATAGGTAGATGGCCACCTGATGGCCACACAATTTGGTGGAAACCCTGCTGTCCAAAGTTTACAGGTATTTCTCTCAGATTTTACACTGGAAGGTTTGGTTTGGTCTTTGGTGTGTTATGTTGGAAAAGATGCTTGTTTATTTTTAATCTCTTTTATGTCAGAAATCTGCCCTCACCAAAACAAAGCACTTTCATCAAGCCAAGCCTTAAAAAAATCCATACGCTGGCACAGAAATATTATTATGCTATTGGTGATCAATATGTATACAGTGTTAGTTTAGTGCCATCAAGTGACCAAAAATGTGAAACAGCACTTCTAGTTTGTTTGGGTTTGGGGTTTTTTTCAGCTTTGTTTTTTAACCTAAGGAAAGCTGACCTGTTATCATAACCACAGGGAAATAGCTTCACAGGCTTTTGACGGTCTACTTCTAGGGCATTTCTAAGAAGAATCCCAAAGTTAGCTTCAAAATTCCTTGCATACTTTGATAAATCAAGGTTGCTTCTGTTTTCTCAGTTTATAAGGTCTGAAGAACTTCACTCCCTTCTCTGGCTGAAATCTTGGCAGTGTAGAATTCAATAGGAGGGCTCACCTAGGTGAAAACTCATAACAATTTTTATTGCTTGGTGGTATCCTAAGGGTCTGATAGAGGGTTTGGGGTTTTTTTATGAAGGACATCATAAACTGGGTATAAATCCTTATTTTGTTTTCTGGAATGCAGAAGCTAAGTCTGTCAGAAACAAGCATCCTAAATGGATTGAAATGGATACATGGAGGAAAAAATTTAGGTTTTAGGATCACCACTTGGTATACAATCAAACATTGCATAAACAAGCATAGGTAATGAAAACTTTGAAGAAAACTTGTCTACAAATTATTTTTCCAGATTTTTATCTATCTAAAATATTTGTAAATTAATTTCAGACGCTCATTAACGTGGTAGATAAATGCATATTAAGTTTCTGGTTGGTTAGGGTGCAAGCAATCTCAGCATCATCATTCCCTGAGGTGGAGTGAGCACATTTTCCCTGTTGTCCTGATTTCCCTCCAGCAGGCAGAGGTGTGGATCAGCTGCCCAGTCACCGCAAGCCCTCGAGCTGGAGGAAAAGCAATGCAAACAATTCACAAAACACTTGAGAGCCAAGGGAGACGTTGACAGAGCTGAGCATCCGCGGACAGGACACTAAATAGAAGCATTTTAAGAATCCCAGGTCATGCCTCGGTGAGTAATAAGCAACCTGCAAGAGCACCTGTCTGCCAGGGCTTGCTGTGGTGGAGAGCAGAGCGGAGTATGACTACACATCATGCCTGGTAGTCCCTGGTAGTCCCCAGAAGCAGTTTGCCACAGCTCTCCCTTTACAAATGAATTCCTCTATCGTGTGTAAGCAGCACTTGTGGTTACAGCTTCTGATGACATACGTGGAAGAACAAACCTTTGTGGTGTTGCTGTTTCACAAGAGCCTGTGGTTTACAGTTGGACCTGGTGATCTTAAAGGTCTCTTCCAACCAAGATGGTCAGATAATTCTGTGCTTCTATATTTTTCAAATCACTTGCTATGTGGGAGAGCAGAATCTGCCTCTAGGATTGTTTTGTTTCAGGTGAAATGGTAAATTATGAATTTGTTTATTGGAAAAAAAAAAGTTTAATTAAAATTGATTTTAAATCAGTTAAACACAAACTTCATAAATTAATTCACAACTGGCTAAAAAAAAAAAAAACAAAAAAACCCTGAGTAGAATTTAGTACAAATATACTGATTATAAAGTAGTTTAAATTTGTTCACACCAGAGCTTGCAATGATATGGTTATTGAGGCTAAATCCCAGGCTAAACTTTATACAATTATTTTTAAATCAGTGGAATTTCTGAGTGAACCTCCAAGTCATCATTCAAATCAGGGCAATGGGTAAGCCCTGGCACATCTAATTGCTGTTGTTGCTGATGTTGATTCAGTTATTGTTACTGTGGTAGAAGCAAGATGTACCAGTTAAGGATCTATTATTCTAGGCTGTGAGTACACACACAACGAAAAGAAAGCAAACAAGAACTCAGTGCTAGCATCTGCTTTGCAGAATTCAGCCTGCCCTAAACTTTTGCTGAAAGCAAAACTATTCCTTTGTATCTTTAAAAAAAAAGTGTTTAACTTTACAAAACCACAAACTTAAATAGTCTGAGTGTCATTGAAAAACAGTGAGGGGTGACTAAGTCATTTTCCACAAAATAAAATGTGCTTCTGTTTTCTGACAAGCTCTGACAATAAGCTAAAATATTGCTTACTAGCTTTGCTTTTGGTTAATGTGTCATGGGTTGGCCATTGACATACCTTGCAGAATAAATATAGTATTGGATGAATCCTTGAAATACACTCAGGAGTCTTTGATGCTTCCAACAATTCAGTGGGAACTTCACCACTGACTTCAACAGTTGAGGTTAAGCCTATTCTGAACACATCTAAAAGTTCTCAGTATAATAGAAAGGATTGACATGTAGCATTTGAGCATTGTAATTCATGAAGCTTTTTAGGTACCTGAAAGACAAAGCTTTTGCTGGCTAAATACGCTGAAGAATATCTGCTGGAAATCCACGATTATAAAACCCTTCCCTAATAAAACTGTTGACACTGTAAGTATGGTACCACACCTGCAATGTGACTCTTGTATTCAGTGACATTCATCTATATACTGGGCAATATGCATTATTGACTAATAATCTATGGGGAGGATTGAGCTTGGGCTAAACACTGATACGTGTATCAGCTAAATACTAATACGTGATAAATACTGGGGTTAATGTCTCAGTTTTGTGGATGGTTTGGCAGAGGGTCTGAACTATTTGACCACAGGATGTCATTCCATTATATTATTGGGAAGAAATTATGTCCATTCAAGAAGGACAGGAAGGAGCATTTGAAGACAGTGACGCACAGAGAGAGGTGTCCTTTAACCACCATTAGAAAAGGGAGTTTGAAAGAGGCCAGTTACAAAGAGCTAGAAAAAAGGAATCTTAGAGAGGAAGAGAGAACAAAAAAAGTAGACATTAAGAGAGAAAAGGAAATAATGGAAAACCTCTTGGGATATTAGAAGTCAAGTGCCAGGGTTCTAGTGAACCTATGTGAAAAAACCACGGTTTTAGTAGCATCCCAGAGATAAAGTGGCACACATGAGTGATAGCTGAATACAAGAATGATTGGGGAAAGGGGGCACAGGAAATGAGAGGAGGATGAGTCATTTTGCTTCGAATCTGGGAAGAGCCAAAAGATGCTGTTCTTGGTGAAAAGGAGGAAGTAAAAGTGTCATAATTGGGGTCTATTTTTCATAGTGGACTACGCAAAAATAATAGCAGTATGCAAAAGGAGGAAGTTGATGGTTTTTCTGAGTAACTAATGAAAGTATTGAAAAAAACTTGCCCATGAGATAACAGGGGTTTCAGTTCAATTACTTGAATACCAGTTAGAGAAACAGCATGGCAGCACATAAAAGATCTATCAAGTTCCTTTAATATTTTAGGGATGATCTTTTGCTTCTTGGGACAGAGGACGTTTAAGAGACGTTACCAACTTGAACTACATGACAAGTAGGGAGGAGCTCAGTTTGGTTTAAACAGCAGAAGGTAAACTGTGTGAAAGTGATCATGAAACATTTGACTAAAACAGGCTTCCCTACTCTGAGAAAAAAAGAGGAAGATAAAGCACATCCACACTGCCAACTATGGATTGCATTGTTATGTAGAAATAGTTAAGCCAGCTTTAATCAGGCTAGTCTAGGTACTAAAAGCAGGCTCATCATAACAGCATGCCACTCACTCTACATGAGTTAATTAACCTCCCTTCCTATGGTCTAGGCCTGAGCTCAGTCATTTAAAGCTAACCTAGATTTTCTACAGAGCACCAGACTCGTTTTTAATTAAACATACAATAGCAAAAGCTATCTTGATGTGAACAAAAGGAAACAGGGGAGCTTAAGTAGCCTGTGTTAATATCGTATTAAGAGCTCTTCAAGGATTTGGAAAAAAAAAAAGTTGCAATAAGGGACAGATCTGAAGAGTAACAAAAGAATACGAATAAAAGAATAAAATCATAAAGCCTATGGTATGAGTGATAGGTAAAAAGGGGTACAAAAGGCAACAGGAAAATGTTCTGGAAATACATTAGAAGTGCCCAGATACTTAGTTCAATTTATCTTACCATAGAATTTAGAAAAGGAATGAGTTAAAAACTATTGAAATTGCATATATTCAAGTTAATGGGGCCTGAAGAATTTCACTTAATAATATAGCAAAAATAATTTCTAAGTTGCTAAAAGAGACTGTACTGGTTCAAGGTGACTAGAAAGTGATAAAATGTGTCTATTTAAGGAAAGCAGGTCCAAAAATATCAAGAATAATTTTGATTCCAAGGGATATTCCAGAAGAAATTCCACGATGGAGAGGTACACTTGTCGGGAACAGATGATCTCACACTAGTCTAATGCCCCCCCTCCTTTTTTTCCTTTTTTTTAATCAATTTCACTGTTTCCATAGAAAGAGAGAAACACTCAGTATCGTAGATCTTGAGTTTAATATCATTTAGACACTCTCATGAGAGTTTCATTAAAACAAAAAGCAAGGGAAATACAGTTTTCGTTAACCCACCAGCCAGTTGGCATGCTGCTTGTAAAAACCAAACTTCGAGAGCATTTGCAGTGAGAACCCATAAGGATCTGTTGTTATTTCAGTTCTATTCAGTATTTCCATGAGTGATCTGCAAGAAGCAACAGAATATACATAGATATAGATTAAAAAAGATAAAGAAGTCTGGGTTTCACCGACCTGAGAGCTAGAAGAAGACAGAAACCGGTTCGACACTGGTTTTGTAACTTGGATAGATGTCTAATGTTAGCAGCATGAAATTATCAAGGCTAAGGCAAAATATTCTATCTGGGGAGAACTTAAATGCACATGATAAAATGGGGAGAACTAGGGAGCAATATAAGGTTCTGAGAGGAAGTTTGGGCCACAGGAAGAAAAGCAAGTTATTTCTGGGATGTGTTTATAGACGTTCTTCTCATGTGTGTCATGGGACATAAATCCTGCACCCTAGTTGGTGTTGATGCCTCAAGCTGACTGCTAAGAGGGGCCTTATACCTTAAGACAAAAGTCATACTGGAAAGAAGCCAGAATAAAGCTGTAAGAATAAGTTATGAGTGCAGCCTATGAGGAAAGTGAACAAAATTGTTTAGTCTATGAGACGTTATACACATCTGCACCCAGAGACAGTTGTATAAATATATATCTTTACACTCAGCTTATTAAAATAGATGTGAACATCATAACAAATACTGTCCATTTCCACTGGGAGTATGACAAGCAATGCAGCAAAGGAAGTTCAGGTTGGCTATTGGACAACTACATATTCATAAATGCTGTTGGACATCTGTACAAGCTACATGCAGGCGTTGCACATTTCCTTCAAAGCACCTTAAAAGCAGCTATGCTTTTACAAACCAATTAAATAGTTCTTGCGGGTGGTATGACTGGTTTTCAAACCAGCCTATTCAATATTTCAATCTGTCGCGTCCTTAGATTCTGTGAACTGCTCCTAAGGGGCCCCTGAAAGGCGCCTAGCAAAAGCAAACCTCAAGATTGACACTTCTCCCATTCATGTTTACAGGTCCAGAAATTGAAAATATCTGATGCTGGTCAACATATACCCAGTTGAGCCTTGTGGCAGAGATTAGACAATCTTTGGAGTTTTACAAATCCGTAATTAATTTTATTCCTATGTGACAAAATTACATCCCCTCTGTGTTTTTTACTTCTAAAAGTGTAAATAGGATTTTTCTACGTCGCAAGAGATGGTGTCAGTAAACACATTATAAATTGTTCAGGTACAATGGTAATTATATAAACTGATGTGTTTTATACAAACTAAGGGATTTTATTTTATTTGCCTCCTTCTTTCACAGAGAACATTTTTAGGTTTTGAACCCCTGGCAGAACTTTTGTCTCCTGCCCTGACAGCATCAGTCACACACTATGGGCAGAAAGAATCTCACTGCGAGGACGTTTTATTTACCATTTTTATGAAAATGCTTATTTAAGTAGACATTTTCGCAATAAAATAAAACGGCAGAAGCTTTATGGAGTGAGACAGAAGGTGGGTGAGCATCTGCGCCCCTATGCTGAGGGTATTTAACATCATATTATAGCATCAATGCATGGATGCTTGGCAAGATAACTAAAAACAGATGTTGAGAGGGGAAAAC
>JANHFX010003949.1:0-12590 GCA_027560015.1 Chloroceryle amazona
AAATTTATATTCGGTTCAAACTTTAATAATCTGTTTCCTGGATAACGATAACACTATCTCCCTTTATTGGATATTATGATAGCTTACAAACTAAATTGATTCAAAGTCCTTCAGTATATTCAGAAATAATAAGACCTAATCTCCTACATAATGATGTCAATTGTTAGGTACTGATTTTCAATGTTATTATTCATTAGCATTTGGAAATAGGGAAATCCATTTGCAGTGTAGAAAAGTGCTTGCCCAAAACCATTCCACATGCTAGAAGTCAGACTCTACTAGCACTCGCCTTCCTAGACCAGGACTTTTGCATCTACAATGTACTACCCACGTGCAACACACATCCTTCTTTCAGGAAGATACACAAATCTGAATTATTCTGCAGACTTCCTTTGTGATACTTAATAAACTCCAGCCAACTTTGTATATTGTGCATAGCGTGAGTAAGAAATAGAATGATGTATTTGAATGCCAGCAAATCTTATATTTCCTGCTTTCCCTGACAACTGTAGAGAAAGATGTAAGGACAGCATGGCAAAGTTGATGCTTTCAGCCTTGTTTCATTTCCTGAATTTGAATGCTTTAATACAGCAATAGACATAGTTGGGCAGTGTTATTAAAAAGAGCTTAATGCAAGGGCAGTGTATTGGCAACACATGTACTGATGATGAAAGAGGGTGAGCACTGATCACCTTCTCCATTCAAATACCACTCTGAAGGACAAATGTATCTCCTTGCAAGCAGGTTCCCAAAGGAGCTGTTAACATGGAGAGCCGTGTGCTCCTAGCAGTGCTTGGGAACTTGCTATGTTTGTTACTCTTGGATTAGTGTCCTGACTCATCTTCTCCACATCTTTAGTATATGCTAATTGCTTATGTTCAGAGCATTCATGTGGTAGCCTGACAACAAGCAGCAAAGTCTCAAGAAGAGACAGAGTTTCAGTAAAGCTTCTTGAGAAGAGAGACAAACAATTAATTTCCAGCAAATAATAAAATAGAAGAAAAATTAAAGATGTAAGTATCCTAATAACAATGATGTGGACTGGTGGTGCCTTTATTATTCTCCTTTGTGTTCTCACTTGAAACATTTATCATCTCTGAACTAGCTGATTATTCTCTTTTAATTACTTCATATGGAATAATTAAATAAAATGAAGACAATAACCTTTTATAGATGGTTATGAAGAGGAACATATTTTTTCAGGAAACTGAATGTAGATGTCTTTCCCCTCCCCTTTACCTCCCAAGACTGTAGAAATCTAATGCATTCAGTGCTCCAGTATAAAGAGAGCTCCTGAATTCTCTGAATTATTTATTTTTAATAGTTAACCATCATTTAAAAGCCTCACCTGGATGACCTGTGATTGAAGATCGAGCCTCATTGAGCACAGTGTTTTGTTCTAATGACACGTTTCCAGACAATTTCATGTGTGCTATATGAGGACCTGAAAATGCTGCAAGCTGCTCATATTTAACAGGGCTGTACAATCCTCACGAGACTTCCCAGGCATCCAAGCTGTTGATCTGTCCCTCTCTGTATGAGGTTGTATGCTGCAGCATGTTGAGGGCACAGGGGAAGAATACAATCAGATTGCTTTGAAGTTACCCTTGATGAGACGGCACTTTTCACTTCAGGAGCACTTCATAGCTTCCTGCCTTCTCTGTGGCCACAGCTCAGGCTCCAAGTCTGCATGAGGGTACCAGTCAGAGAGGCCAAAACACTTGGATGATAATGCTCAAGAGCTGAGCATGGAGAAGCAGAAGCATAAAGCTGGCTGCCACCTTGGCTTTCCCTCACCAATGAGAGGTGCAGACCATTTCTTGTTGTATATTCTTGCTTTGTTCCAGCTAAATTCCCTTGCACAGCCAGATATCTATCAGATTAGGAAGAAATAGAGGGATGTGATCTATGAGCAGATGAGATACAGATACATTCATGTTTCATATCCTTGTAGAAAAGTTCTATGGAATAAGTTGCAATCAAGTTGGGTCTTTAAAATAATGACAGGTAATCTAGTCCACGTTGCAGGATGAAGCTTGTGGCAACATGTTGGGCAGAGAGAAGAAAGTAAATGAGAGAACAGTAGGGTGGAACTCATTCCTCTACCTTGCAGATATCTGAGAATGTTTCTGCCTGTAGTCAGTGAAGAAAAAATAGTATTTCAAAGGAGGGAGGACACACTTCACCACCTGACACAGGACATATGAGTCATCGTCCTGTGCTTGTGAGCTGCTACAGCTCAGCCTACATCTTACAAGCATCCTTGAGAGAGGTGATGGTGAGGTTGTCAGCAGACAGATGGCTTGAGAACAGTAACCTATATTTCACACTGCACAGCTCTGAACAACCACCAGTGTTTTTTCCTCTTTGTTCCTGCTGAATTGCCAGAAAGGGGCAGAATAGCTGGACCTCCTGATGACTATGGTGGACCAAATTCTTTTGCAACAAATTCTCCAAGTGCCCTGTTGAGGGGAACTTAACTGGTTCCCTGGAAGTCGCTTGTTCCAACAAGCAATGGGAAGGACCTGCAATGAACTGTGGTTTTTTACAACCTTTTAGCAGCCTTTTCTCCTATGCAATCACAATCCCAAATGCAATCTTGATATGAACAGAACTTAAACAAGCAAGTTATGGATGGGATGTTTTGAGAGGAAAGATGATCCTCTGGTAAGGTGCTTTTGACACAGGGTTATTCCTAGCAGTATGAGAGTTTCTGAATCTGGAAAAGCAATCATTATTAATAACACAGTTCTTATAATACTTTCCTTTTCATGATTTGTTTACCCATCACCATTGTTTGACCATAAATACAGCCATTTTACAGCTTAATGAAAAGAACTCTTTTATGGTTCCAGCTGAAGAGTTCTGGGGAATGTATTTTATTTTTTTTTTTTCGGAGGGGCCTGTGCTATCGAATGTCTAATCTGGGCTGTGTCAGCCTCCACATCTGAACATAGAGACACTCAAGATCAGACTCAGTGTTGCTGTTTCTTAAAGGAGTTCATGGCCACACAGAAACATTTAACCCACTGATGTTCTCCCCCAGCCATCTGACTTAAGTCCAGGACAACACTGTTGTCCTTTGGTCTGAGCCCTGGCTCATTCACAGTCTAGTTGAACAGCAAAATCTCTTAGAAAATTGGGTTCTCACAGGGTTTCCAACGTCATAATCTACTGCAGGAGAAGACCATCATTTTGACTGTGCTTTACAGATGTCAGATCCTTCATGGGACTCTGTTTCAACTTTAGGCTCAATGTCAAAAATAATACAAAAAAATGGCTGTAATTACCTCCTGGAGTTAGCTTGCAATAAATTAAAAAAAAAAATAAAAAAAATAAAAAATCCACCCCACATTTTAAAGGAATTTTGACTTTCTGCCTAGATACATATTTTTTCACTCCTCACTTGGAAACTTAAAGAAAGGAACAATTAATGAAAACCAATTGCTAGCAAAGACATAGTTTTCTGATCATGTTCGTTTTCATATCTTAAAGTAGCCTGCTGTTTCTTAACATAGTTTTAATTCATAAGAAAACCCCAAGACAGATTAAAATGTATATCAGGTGAGAGAAGATATAAAATTATTTTTATTTTGACCCCATATTATTGACTACCTTCCTGCATGCCACGTTTTTTCCTTGCTGTCCACTGTAATAGTTTAATATTTCTGTAGTATGCACCATTATAATTAAAGGGATGTACATTTTTATGGATGAAATACCCTTCTTGCAGCTATTATCAGATATTGTTAGTAAAATGCAAATTAAAAGCTAGCTTCTGGCATAGTAAAACAATCTGGTTTGTTTCCCTCCTCCAGCACACTATACTTTTCACTTTTGCACCTTTTCCCTTCTTGGGTACAACAGCAGAAAAAATTAAAAAAAGGTCTACGATGCCTTGAGGATAGCAGATTGTGTGGGATTTGGGACCTTTTCAGAAGTTCAAAATAGGAGCCCAGATGTCATGCCTCAGTTTTCAAATGGGAAAAAACCCAGGGTTTTGGGATAAAAAAACCCAGGGTTTTGGGATTAAAAAACCCAGGCTTTTGGGAAAAATGTGACTGCATTCAGGTGTTTATCCAACACAAAACCTGAGCTTCCAGACTATAACAGGTAGAGTTCTCAGTCTGCTCCTGAGACTGGACTTTTGTCCATTGAGGGAGATTTCACTGTGCAATTCCCTCAAGAAATGTAAATGTCAATGTTGCTTTTTAAATCACCCGTTTCCAAAGGCAATCTTATCTATTTGTCCCTGATTCATGCTTCTCCATCCTGTTTTACCATCCTGGGTACACTGTATTTAAGAGGACTCTGTTACTCTAACATTTACCATGTGAGCATGTGTCCATAACTGGGAGTAGGTGTCCATCTTGGTAAGCAAATCTTCAGCTCTGCCTTCTGCAAATAGACCCTATTGCCCTTCAGCTGTGATCTTTCCCTGTAGGATGGATTTTGTCCCCTCTCTGATGCCCCACTGGCTATACTACATGGGTTTAGATACCTCATGACTTTCTTGTTTCCTGGACTTTAGCTTGATCCTGGGCCATAAATCTTGTCCAGATGTTAAATTTAATCCAATATTTGCTCTTTCAGGGGTTTTCTGCCTGGTTTTAAGTATAATTTATCATATGTCTCAGTATAAATTCAGTCTAGCTTGTGTGAAACTGCTCTGCATTTGTGTTTCGTATGTATATACCAACACACTAACCGTAAAGTAGTTTTCATGACCTTTCCTTTCAATGCAAAATGAAAGTTTAACTTCAAGTCAGAGTATCTGTGTCAGATCAGTCAGTCCCTGTTACAGAATTACCATTTGAAACTCAAGATAGCAGCTCTTCAGGGTAAATAATGTATTAATTGTTCTATCTTTATCCCTAGAAAAATAAACCGCTAGTCTCAAAGACCTTGGATCCCCTAATATAAATACTTGTGTTTTTCAAGTTCAATATGTATAAGAAACATGAAGCACAATGGGTAAAATACATCAAATTTTGCCTTTTATTTTTTTTTTCATTTGTCAGTGTGAAAAAGTAACTCTCTGTGCGAGAAATAATTGCTGCCAGAAACTCACTTTATGGAAGTGATCAAAATGAGTAATTCTTTGGGTCTAATGGATTTGCTGCAAGAGGGAAGCAAAATGAGCCAAGAATGAAGCATGTAGAGAGTTTTCCAAGGATTTAAGGTCAAAGAAGACACCATCTTTCAGAAGTCTAATGAATGACAAGTAGGAAATCAAGACTTTCAGACGCGGGAAAAAGTCACACTTTTACTGTAAGCGAGGATACTTAAAAGAGAGTATCGTGTTGGAAGTGAACCACTACTTTGAATGCATATAACAGAGCCAATTTGTTACTCCAACACAGAGAAACCTGTGTAAAGTCAGAATAATTATTGGTGAAATGAAGATGATAATTGTGAAATTTTCCCCCATTTTTTAATTCCACAACTTTTCCCACATTAAACTTATTTTTAAAATGAACTTTGAATGTTTTATAAATGGTGAAGCAAATGGTGGCATATTTTACAGTGCTGGTTGTTGGAGAGTGATTGGAGAGCCAGTTATGTTTAATCACAATGTCCCATAGACTCCTGCTTTCCATTTATTATGCTGACAACCCCAGCCCAGCAGTTTGTCTCCCATAGACCAGTAGCTTGTTCACAAAAGGGGATGTAGAGCGTCTACCTCTCCCATCATCCTAAGTATGACCTGAGACAAGAAGAGAGTTTAAGTTCTGTGTGACCAAAAAAGGAGAGTAGAGGAAGGAGGGGAGCACAGTGGTAAAACCTGGATCATCCCATTGCTGGAGAGTTGTTCATGACATATAGGTGAAAAGGAGTGGCTTTGGCCACCTGATGCTTATCTGGTGTATGAGGTGAGCTTGTCACTTCCACCTTTTTCTTCCATCTTTCCTGTTCAAATTGATTACTGGTCAGGACAGACAGTACCTAACTGTACACATGGTCAGTGTCTGATGCAGCATGCAGTCGGTCTTGAAAGGACATCCAGGTGGTAGTGCAGCCAATACATTTTTGGGGCATTGAGTGTAATCAGCCAGCTGTGCTACAGAAGTGAAGCACCACAGTGGATTTGCCAAAGTCAGGCTCTTGTAATACTCTCATAACAAGGGACTTGCTGTTTTCATATAGGTGGGTATGATCACCTAAGGAGAAAGGATTATAAATTAAGTCCATCACTAAGGAGGGAAACCGGTGTATATGTCAAAATGAAATGGTATTAGACACAATATCATGCCTCTGAGATCACAAGCAGTGAATCATAAAATGGAAGACTATTGAGAAACCAGTCATTGAAAAAAAAAAGAGGAGGAATTCAGCATTTTTGGGACAAAGAAATAATCTCTAAAAACAACCTGGTTGTCCAGTCAGTGGAAGGTGTATTGCTCACCACCTTCTGATATGAAACAGACAGAACTTTTCTTGACTCTGTCTTCCTCAAATTTTATGTCTCCTATAACCCCACTAAATTCAATGAACTTATATCATAGTAAAGATGTATCTGTAGTAAATTGTACTCAGTCTAATAACTCTGTCACTAAGCTTGCAAACCCTTAATTTATGGATTTTGCTTTCTTGACCAGTGTAGATATGTGGCTTAACTAACCTCAAAGTGTCACAAAAATGTCACTATCAGCCATTTGGCCATTCCTACAATCTTGTACCAAATGTTTGTGGCAATAGTCAGGAAATTAAAATGAAAATAATAGTAACAAATAAGAATACATGTTTAAAAACAATCTTGTAAAAATATTCAGTAAAAGTCAAAGCAGAACCACAGTCACAGCTTTTATATCTGCACTGGTCACCTGTCCTTTTTATTCCCTTTCCCCTTAGGGACAAGGACATCTTCTGAATCTGCAGAATCCAAACAACATGTGACAAGAAATTCCAACCTACCAGCATAGAGAGAGAAATGTGCTCATTTTCATTTCTAAAAAAAAATATTCAGGGTTTTACAGGGATGGATTTAGAAGAGAGAGGTCAAAAGGTGCAAGCTTTCTTCTCCATCACTGCCTTATGTGGCCTGCACACTTCTGCCTCGCCAGGCATGGCTGTGCATTGCTTTGCAGCATTTCCTAGCCAAGTCATCAGTATCACAAAAGTATCTGCTTCTGTGTTGTCTCAGGTTTTTAAAGGTTATATGTCTAGAAATAGCATTTTCTCACTTTCCTTTACTGGATTACCTTTGAGAGTCACTTGAACATGTTCTACCAAATGAATTATTCACTTTTGCAGCTGTGGATGTTAATGGTGCTTTAGTCTTGAAGATCTCTGCTCCCCGCACAAGGTAATTTTGTCTCTTGATGGCTGAAATGCCTTTTGTCTAGGCCAGCTTAATAGGATCAGCTCAGAAATATTGAGGACAAAAGTAATAGTTTGAGATACACAGAAGGGAAGACTAAGTGACCAAATAATCCTGATTGGATATAAGATCTACAAAACTAACAGAATAAAACAGATAATTTCATTTCTGCCAGTTAGAAAAGTTCTGTCTATTCACCTCTGAAAATCTATTCTTGCCTGACACAGTAATCCTTTTCCTGTATAGCTTGAATTTGGTTGACACTAATCAAGCCTTTATGGTGAACTATTTGAACGTAAATGAAGTTCAAAGATCCTGTAATGTCTTGTTTCAGGATGGATATCTATGATTAAAAGAATAAATTATCCTGAGCATCCCCACATCCATGCTACAAGTTTACCATGCCTGTTTTACATGTCTGAAGAGATTTCACATTGAAGATATGTTGCAGATTCTCTTTTTCATCTCAAAGAGAAACAATTACAGTATGCTCATGTTCCTGCCATGCAATTACTTCTGCTTTGCTTTGCCCCCATGATTTGCTGATAACATGGGCTGGAGAAGAGCCAAGGTGAAATACAGGGAGTTGATTTCTCACCAAGCATTTAGGATTTTCATGGCAATGACCAGAGATTTCCTGAGCTAACACAGGGCACAGAGCTAACAAACCTTAAGCAAGAGTCTTGCTGGGGACAAGAAAGAAGAATACGAAACAACAGATGAAATGAAGATTCATTAAGATACACAGCTACATTAAGATACATTAAGATTCACAACTGATGGTGGACGCTAACACTGTTAGAGGAGGAGAAATTAGACCATCCTCTTCACTCCTCAATGTTTGAGAGTGGTTTCATTGGCTTTGGTGGACATATGTATGTGACACAGCACCATCAGTCCTGTCTTGGACAGGACTACTGGAGACAGCATGTGTGCATCTGTAAGTTAAGGATTTTGATTCGCCCTGGAAATGTTAAGCTTTATCACCTGCTTTCAGATCCATCCTCAAGTCTAATGCTCCACAGCACTGAATTCCACAGGCAGACTGCTCTGTAGGGTATTTCCTTTATTTGTTTTAAATTTACCTACCATTTATTTTAACATATGAGCCTCAGTTCTCATATTACTGTGGAGTGTAAAGAGAAGGAATGATCAGCTTTTCTTATACCATTCATCATCTTAAATAGGCCAATTAAGCCTGTGTAATTATCCTTCTTTCCAAGTTAAATAATCCAAGTCTTTGCAGCTTCTCATATGGAAAGTCCATCATGCCTCTAAACCATTGAAAATTATATGGTGCTAATTTAAAACACGGCCACTTGAAACATATGTATCTATGTCTATTTGTACTGACACCATGGTTGTCAGATAATTAAACATGTGCAACACAGAAAACACACCTCCAGCATTTTGTTCCCACATCCACTAAGTAAGGGGCACTGAGTTGCTGGGTGTAATGGCAATTTGTACGTGCTGAAGATGGTCTGGCACCTTCCAGAGGACTAAGAGCCACAGAAGCTTACAAAATTGTTGAATATTTTTTACTCCCTGACCTCTAGAAACAGGGAACCCTCTGGATATGTCCCTCACACTGATGTGGTCACAGATAGAGGTAACTTGAGTTATTACTGAAGTTCAAATAATGTCTTGGGTCTCCAGCTGAGATCAAGGCCCCATTGTGCTCGCAATGGCATAAAGCGTGTACTTAGAGACAGTCCCTGCCCTAAAGGGCTTATAGTCTAAATAAGAGAGACGGATAAAGGGCGGGAGAGAAAATAAATGTGGAGTGACTCGTGCAGCTGCTGGGACAGCTGCTGTTGGAAGCAGCCAGGAACAGGACACAGTTTGGAGGGGCACAGGCCATCATGTTAGCTACTGGGCTGTCCTGCTTCACATTTTCTCGAGGAAAATAACATTTTAACCACTGCATCTTGAAGGCACATGGTCAGAGAGAGCCTGGGGGACAAAGAGGTTAAAATACAAACAGCTACGAGGCAGCTTGGTGCCTTGTGTTGTGTCTGCTGCTACTGTGGATAGAGCAAGCACAGTAGCTTTATAGAAGACCTGATGTGGGACAGGGCCAATTTTAAAAAACATGATGTCTCTTGCAGTTGCAGGTCATCAATTTATGGTTAAATTACACAGAATTACACAGAATTATCACAGAGGCTGGAATAGGCCTTTGAGATCATCAAGTCCAGCCTAAGACCTGACACCACACCACCTAGCTAGAGCAGAATGCTCAGAATGCAAGTCACACAAAAGCTTTGGAAAACGACTGAGCAAATGAGCATTATTAACTCATTTAGCACCAAGATTAAAAGAGGTCTTTGAGACAAGATCTTAGGAATGTTTAAATTTGGAACCAGATTTTTGTGTGCATTTGCACTCCAGAGTGGGGAGCTGTCTGGTCCTGTGTGTTGCATGGGATACCACAGCATCTCACAGTCCACATGCAGTGTTGACTAATAAATGAAATGTGTTGAAGTCTGTAAGTGAGGAGCTCTTCCTGGCAGGGACAGGCAAAGCTTCATTCCCTGTAGTCTTTCCTTGGCAGACTCTGCTAAGAGCTGGTGAAAGCTGTCTAGGAGTTTGTGGCCTTGCCCACATTGAATATCCAGGTAGCAATGCACTTTTGCCAGTTTGAGGTGTGCCTTCCATGCAGTTTTATAAGCAGTAGTAAAATCTTCCTCTTATTCAGGCTGATAGATTTGATGAGATCTCATTATTAATGTATTGATCATCCACATAAGGAGCATTTTACTTGCTTTGCCTACAACAGAGCACCAACCCAGAATTTAAGACAGCCCAGCTCGCCGGTGTCCTAGGAAGACCTCCTGAAGTGTGGATCCCTGCTGGGCAGGCAAGACCTGTGAAGGTGCTTCCTAGGATTACCTGATACTTTTCAGTCACTCCTCATTTGAGGTATTTTTTCCTGGCTGACTGAATTTCCAAGGGACAGCGAAGTGCAAGAGCTGTAGGGTTTGCTGTGATCTCCGCAGAAGTTTCCCTCTTCTAAGACTCTTTTTCCACCCTCTTGCTTGCAGCTACTTCAAGAGACAGACTTCTCCCTCCCATCCCCTTTGAGATGGAAATGACTGATTCAGCTCACACTTGATTTTTTTCGATAGGCAGCATACTTCAGCGTACTTCAGGGATAGGGACTCCACCACTGCCCTGGACAGACAGTTCTAATGTGTAACAACTCTCTTGGTGATGAAATTTTCCCCAATATCCAACCTAAACCTCCCCTGGTGCAATGTGAGGCCATTTCCTCTTAACCTATTGCATGTATGTCTTCATTCAACTCAGATTTGATACAATGACCAGGGTGCACTAGGACCCATGTTTATTGTGTCTAGCAACTGGTGAATCTCTACAGTCATGGGAGACTAAAGGACACTTCTCAAAGGCAATACAGTCCATCTTAGATCTCATCCATACTCCAGAGGAACCATATTCCCTCACCCCTTATCTGGAGTAAACCAAGAGTGTTATGCTCCTGATGCAGAAGCCTATGCTTACTAGCTGAAGTTAGGTGAAACAATGCCAGTCTTGGGAAGAATCCTACTGTGGTGGTTTAGTTCTGTTCCACTGCTGCTATGCTCCAGGGCCCTGTCATAGCAGAGACAATGTGAAAGCCCTCAGAAGCTAGTATCCTGCCAACGTAGATGTGAAAACCTCATTGAACAGCATAGCTGTGTCTACAGTAGGATTTTATTGGCAAAGATACTTTGGCTGGGTACATCTGATTTTTTCTTCGTGCTCTTATACAAAGAAGCTATGCCAGCGACATCTCATAGCATAGACTTCACAGCAAGTAGCCCATCATAAATGCACTTACAGAGGCACACAGAATGGTCATTAAAAAAGATGTTCCCCAGTTCTCTGCTAAGTCCTTGTTGGCTGCAGATATGTAGCAAAGTTAAAAATAAATAAATGAACCAATCTGCCAGCCACTTAATGTGAGTCAACAGCTGTCTCTTTGTTCTAGTAGGAACTCCAATCAGAGGTCATGATGTAAATTAATTTTAACAGCACCCAGTGTTCTCCCTGATGAATATGATTCTTTTGGGTCAATCCTAGGGCACATGAGAGTGAAGAGAAAGTGCTTTCACTAACTTCTTTTCTTGGGATCAACTCACTCCAGAGGTATTCCTTGCCAGAATTACGTGACTGCTTCACAGAACAAGATACTTTCCCTGGGTTAATCATTTAAAGATTTAAATTCTCAGATTATAAAAATAGTTCACACCGTAACAGAGAGCATTTTCAGGGTTTATCCTCTTCCTCTTTTTAAACTGATTTTCAATTCACTGTTACTCAATGTCGCTTCTGCTATTCATGGAGCACAGCCAAGTGAAACTGGGACTGGCTATGCTGCTGATTTACACTATAGAACCATTATTAGCTGAGTTCTGCATTGGCATTCCAGGCATTCCAGTGTGCAGCTCGTCTCCTGTGTTTTTATTCATTCAGAATAATGACAGGGTCAGTGAAAGATGCTGAAGTACAGCCCTGTGGAGTGAAGAGGTCTTTCACTAAGATGTGGAATAGGAATGGCAGAGGCAATGTGCAACATCACCTCCCCACGTGTCCCACACCCTCCTTGCTCCAAATCTGAAGGCTGCTTCCACCTTGCAGAATTAAAGTACAAGGCAGGGGACTACAGGGCTGTCATTTTTTAGGGCTGGGCCAGGCAAGAGACAAATGACAGATGCTCTCTATTAACCTCTTTCCCTTCCCAAAGGAAAAGAGAAAGGGACTAAGGGAGAGAGACTTATGGATTGGGAAAGAAAACTAAAACAGCTTTAATGAAAACAGTATCAATAAAATGGAATATATACAAATATATACAAAACCAGTATTGAACCCCATCCCCTGATGCCAGTTATGTCACTGACACCACTGATGCTCTGGAGAAGGCATTGGACTCAGTGGCAGATGAGAACCAGATTCAGGAGCTGGATTCTGGAACTGGTTTAAGGAATAAACAGATCAGGATCAAAGGCAGAACAGGCAGAGTCTTCCTCCAATGACAGCCACTGAAGAAGGGACTTGACCTTTGTGACCCCTCAGCTTTATACTGAACATGACACATGTGAGCTGGAATCTCTTGCTGGTCAGGTTGGGTCACCTGTCCTGTCTTCTCCTCCCCACAGGTGCCACCTTTTACTTTCTGCACCCCCAGTGTGGTGCAGAAGAGCCAGCAGTGGCCTTGGTCTGCAGAGGAGCAAGTACCAGCCAGAGCCTCTCTGCACACCCCAAC
>JANHFX010003949.1:16108-73435 GCA_027560015.1 Chloroceryle amazona
ATTTGCCTGATGGACTACTCTCCGTTAGCTTCCTTCTTTGCCAACAGGAGGAGAAAGACTCTGCGAGGCGATTCACAATGTCCAAGTTGAGCTCTCCTTCCTCCTGATGGAAGCCATTTCTGTTTACTGACATGAAAGGAAGAGTCTGGGGATAGCAAGTTCATTAGGCTAAAATAACCTCTCATAACATCCTTGTAGCTAGCAGGAGCGCAGCATGCAGCTGCCTAACGTTGTCAGGTTGCCCACTAAATTTATTAATGGATATAAATTAGCAAAAAATTGGGGAAAAGGCAGGAGAATCCATCTACAGGAAAACAAACATCTTTCCACATCTCAGCCAAAATCACTCAAAAAAAAAAACCAAACCAAAAAAACATACAGCATTTCAATACATTTGACATCTCCTCTCAGACAACTCTGTGATTTACATTTAAAGCAGGACACTGCAATGAAGTTGGTCTGTGCCCTTGGCCTGTCTGCAGAGCAGATGCCCATGACGAGGACTTCCCAAGCTGTGTGCTGAGTTCTTGCTGCCCCAGGTAACACATCTTAAAGGAAGGCAGCTCCTCTTGCTTACAGTATTTAGAAGAAGCCACGGGGGCTTAGGTTTGTTAGAACAACCTCCCAACATTCAAGGGCAGCTTGTGCATCACAACTGATTTTCCTTCTACACCATCCATAACACTGGTCTAACATTATCTACTTATTTCCTATCAGCTTTAGTCAACCCATGTTTGCAAAGCACTCAGAGGCCTTCAGATTAAATGTGCTAATGGAAGAGCAAAGTGTTATAAAAGCACGCGGTGCCACGCGCTTCCCCTCCCTCTCCCTGTGAGCTGCCGTGCGTGGATGCTGCTCCACCATGACCTTCTACGGCGGTGCTGTGGCAGCCCATTTCTTCACGGGGGCATTTGGGCTGACAATGTGAAGCTCCTTTTCCCACATAATTGAAAGGAATTTCTGATTATGCACAGGGATGTCAGCAGTGCGAGGAGCTTGGACGCCTTCCAGCCGCAGCCGGATCCAATGACAGTGCTGCGATTTCTCCTTTTTTGGCACTCTACTTGTGAACTTTCTGCTCCCTTCTGGGAGTGATTTCTCAAGATAATACGCTGCTGCTCCAGCTTCTCTCTGATGGCCTAGATTTATAGCTTCTGCAAGGCATGAGAGGGGAAGGGGTGTGGGAGAGTCAGGGAGGATGAAAGCAGAGAGGGAAATTATTTTTTGGTTGGAGTTTTATTATTTTGGTCCCACTCTGCTACAGTGACTGTCTCCAGGCTTTGCACAAAAATAGTCTGTCATTTCCATCTCTGTAACGCTCTTTACTGCCTGCAGTGAAAGGTTGAAAGTACACACGTGTTTTTCTGGCCTCTCTTTAGTCCAGCCCCTGTGAATACGTGGTACGAAGACAGCACTACATTTATCTTTGACCTTTTCACCATCTCTTGCATCTGTTAACTGAAAAGAGAGGAAGATGTCCCCAGCCTCCTCTCCCACAGAGCAGAAGATAATGGTGACTTGATTTACTTTATCTCTATCAGTCCCAACTTGCCTCAAATCTTTCCAAATGTCTAATTTATCTAAAGCCTTCATTGCTCTAGCTACACTGGGGAAAAACAAAACAACTGCCCCCCAAACCCCCAGCCACTGATTTTCAGGGGAAATATTTAAAAATTCCAGATGCTGTGCTTAGAAATTTAGTAACACCATAATTAACTAGGACAAAAATTTCTCTCTGAATGTGCTAAATAGCTGAATATTCTCTTCCCCCAGTGACTTCAGACAATTGAAGATGTTTGTGTAACTTCAGAACTGCATTATCCAAGTTTTTCAGCGTCCAGGAAGACGTGACAGTGCTGCCACCCCCGTTTTATAGGCGAGGAATGAGGAACTGAGGCACAGAATTTACCTAAGGCAGGCCATGTGAGTTACCTTTTGAATATACCTGTTCCTTCCTACTGCTTATAAAGGTACGTCACTGATTTTTTATAGGATTACATCCATAATCCTGTATAGCTGCAATCAGCTGAGATGAATACCATTCTTTGAGACTCACCAAGGTCACCAAGGAAGAGTAGAGCAAAGCAGTAAAATGAGTCTGTGCGTTTTACAAATGACCTAGTGAATAATATGTGCACACCCTTACGAGGTGTTGATTCCTGAAATGTTCAGGTGGCATTGCTAGGAAAGACAGAGGGGATGCTGAGCGGCTCCTGACATTGATCTTGGACCATGTTTCAGCTCTGATGTCTTCCTGGCTGCCCTGGGCACACCAAGGTAATTCTGTGGTGTTCACTGGCCTTAGCTACTGGTGTGTTGCAGTTCTTTAGGTTGCATTTAGAAAGAGAAATAGTGTTAACGAATCAACCTGTGCTCAGCTGCACATTTCTTAACATTTGGGATAGTCAAATCACCAGTGCTGAGTGCTCATTTCTAGAAGTTGTGTCTCAAATTCTCCCTCTCTAAGAAGAATACATCAGGAGAGAATAACTTGAAAAAACTTGCAAGTTATCTTGTTTCTGTTTATCTTTTACTGGTTGCATCTGCAAGAGTCTCAAACTTGCTGTCACTATAAGTTTTTAAAATTACTTCTGGGAATCTCAGGTAACCCGATTCCAGTTACTGATGCCTAGGGAAAAACTTTCGCATATGGAGGGATGTAAAATCAAATGGTGTCTGAGGGGCTAAACCTCGTGCTTTCTTTTGAGGAGAGCAGGAAAGCACCCTAAAGGTCAGGAGTAGAAAATGTTTTCAGAACTCTTTCCTGATGTTTTGTGTATTTCAGCACAAAACGGCATGCTCTGGCTATTGCGATACATCCTAATTAAGCACTGCCAACAATCAGATCTGAGTTGTATTCAAAGCAGAAATTAAGTTGACCACTTGGTGCTCCCTGAGCTTGGGTCCCTGGGCAGAGGCTGTGATTGAAATGACCTTATATACAATCAGTTACAGGAGTCAAACTCCTTCTCAGACAGGATTGGTCTAAGCTGATGGGAAGCCTTTCGCTTCCTCTCAGAAATCAGAATGACAAAGACGTGCTGACTGGTTGAGGAAATTATATTTTATTCAACTTATCAGCATGTGAAAGATAACGGAAATGAGCTGCAGAACCAAGACACGATCTCTCCTGTGATGGCAATTGCAGGGAGGGAGGATAAATACTGCAGCAGGGAAGGTACTAAGGACTGACATCAGATCCCATGCCACCACAGACCTCCTATGTGGCCTTGCAAGGTTGGCCGGGGCTGTGTGCAGGTGGCACTGCAGTCCCCATGCCTATCTCACAGGAAGCAAAGAGTGATGCAGATGATGCACTGTCCACCACTGTCAAACAATTCAAGGCAAACAGCAGCCACGGTGCCTGGATTAAGCAAATCACTGAGTGCGCACACTCTGTGTAGAGCATTGTGATGGCCTTACTCTGCATACCGACCAGGACTCAGGCAGCTGGGGAGAGTCACCACTCTCAGTTGCCCATTATTGTCTTGAACTGAGAAGCCACAACAGTCTGGATGCTTAAACCTGTACATTCCTGTTTGGCTCTGCTACCCACCAGCTGCGTACAGAGCAGGCTGCGTCCCTGAGTCTCCCATGAACAGGAACCCCTCTCACCTGGAGGTTTTCTCTGTTGGTGATTTTTTTTTGTGCTCAGGTGCTTTTCTGCATGAATGCAGGCTAAAAGAGAGCAAAGCTGACCTGGCCATGAACATACATGGCTGCAATGATGCCTTAGCCACCTAAGGGACATTCTCCTTCTCCACCTGGGTAAGTAAGGAGAGACCACATACCTGAAGTGGTAAAACGAAAAGTTAGGCTCGGGCTTAGTGTGGTGAGAGACAAAATATTTACTAGCTTGGTAGTAAACATTGTACTGGCAAGTAATACTAATAAAAAGTGGTTTTGATGTATGCAATACTTACTGGTATATGCATTAAAACATGTGGTGGAATCTGGGGGCATAATAAACCATCTGCTTTAGCTAAACCCAGAAGAAGAGTGTCTGTTGGTTATGCTGGAGAAGAGGATGGGAGCAGAGTGAGGATACCTGCTTTAACTGCTTCACCACTGCATGCTGCTGCAGCATGGTCACAAAAGGGGCATTTTCACGTAATACTGCAAGGTCCCTGAACTAATGGTATTTCCCAATAACGCAATTTTCTACCACTGCCCTGCAGACTAGACACACCTCCCACACAGAACGTTTCCACTGGTATTTTATCACCAGACCTAAGTTGATTTAACAAGCGTGGCCCAGATATTCCAAGTGCTTACAGATCAGGAAGTCCCTGTGATTAGATGGGCAGTGTTCATAAAATTAAATGTATCGTGCAAATTGTAAATAGGGAAAGATCAGCACAAATCTATTTCACTCTACACCACTGCAGGTTTTATTCCAGCCCATCTCCCTGGGAAAATGAAGATGGAGGCTGTTTCCTCTCTGCAGTCCATGCAGTACATTGATGGTGTTTATGTTCTTTCTGTTCTAATTTCAACACCTTTTTAAAATATTTTCTCCCTCCTTGGCACTTTGATAGTTGAGACACACATCCCATTCTCCTCTGAAAGGTGTGTTAAAGTCTTTTTTTTTTTTCCTAAGAGATTCCCCTAGTTATTTGTATGTCTGAAGGGGACAAAAATCTTGATGTTTAACTTAAGAGAACACAGAAAAAGATTTTCCTTATTTGTATATTTACATGGATTTGGAGCATTTAACATTTATAACCAGGAAGTTCAGAATTGTCCTAGAGAAAGATGATGGCAGAAGGAATAGATCAAAATTTCTTGCTGTCTCCATGAGAAAGGCCCTCATTAAAATCGTAACAAATAGCAACAGTGCTTCTCCATTTAATTTCCTTTTGCAGAAATGAAACACACTCATTTTCCCCTATGCAAAGTTGTTTGAAGAGCTTAGCGATCCTGGCACCTGATCAGTGCATATGTTGTACTGGGTTCAGTATATAACCCCATGAACGATGCCTTCGTTCGGTTAGGAACTCGTTCAGCTGTCTAATAAACATCGTCACTCCAGATTAGGCTAAATACAGCACTCTGCCTTCCCTTAGCGGGAGCCATCGCTAACAATCGCATGTTAGATGGAGTAGCCTGAGGGTTCTTTATATTTAACATCAAAGCAGCGCAAAACAAATGCAATTACAGTCCAATAATGAAATTTGTATCTGTTGTAAATGTCCTTAGCTACATAGCAGAAAATCCAGATACAGATGAGCTAAAAACAGCACCAAAATGAGTGCTGAAGGAAAGTTGCAATTTCTTTTTAATTTGTGGGGAAAGAGATAGCAGACGGTATATAAACCTCACAAAATGTTTACTTTTTGTTTAATCTGTGGAGTAAAAATAACTTTCCATTCATCTTGTGAGTGATTCTACAGTATGAGACCAACTGGGAAGTTGCTCTCAGCCCCAAGCAATGTAATGTTTTTGAATTCAAAAGCAGGGAAAGGGGATCTTCAGTGCTGTGCGTTGGAGTAACAGCCAGTGAACAATCATTTCAAGGACCACTCTTCATTTTACCAAGGTAATGCTTATCCAGCCTAAGAGGAGAAGTGGAGAGTGAGGAAGTGACTGAACTCCTCCTCAGAAACCAGGGCTTGTTGATTAGTATTTCCTTTGGAAATCAACTCCCGGTTTTTTGACACAGCCTCAGAAGATGAGCCCAAGAAGCTGGGGACAGGGTATCCTGTATCCTACTCATTAATGTGAAGTGGGCACATAGAAAGTTAACTAAAAAAATCCAGTCAGGACTGCAAGCAAAATAATTCTCTGTAATTTTGGATGAATCTCCTTTTGTCTGGATCAGGACTGGTGGTGTTTCCCGAAGGGACTTTAGGCACCATCTATTTTGTATCTTAACTACACTTATTTTAATATACCAAATGCTTCCTCTCTCTGCTGTGCAGTGACAATTGTTTTAATTGAATGACCAGACTTCTGTTCCTTTACTTCTACTGAGTAATGTTGCCATTTCAGGAGTGCTTCTTGCAGCAACAGTTGTGAATATAAGTGAAGGCGTTAATGTGAATAACCAGACTTGGACAGGTCCCCGAGACTGCTGAGCTGAACATATATCATTTACTAGCAAAAATAATATCAAAGGTTCTTGAACGAAACTCATCTAAGGTACAATCCCATTTATTGCCATCAATTCCTGCAGTGGGGAGAGACAGACTTTGAAGTTTTCCCTAGATGAAACACAAGGTATAGGAAGCCCTCTAAACTCCCCAGTGAGAAAATATCAAGAGTCCTTACTCTAGCTGGTCTTGTGTCTCTGCAGACTGCCTGAGTCACAAGGTCAGATAGATAGTTACACCTTCATTTAAAACCAGCAAAACATATTTCAAATAATGCACTCCAAAAATAGTATTTTCCACTGAGGTGCGTTGCATCATCTCGGCTCTCTGAAGATTAAGGTTTACTGCTTACTAATGCAACTTGCCAAGGACACATTTTATTGCTTTTGTGTTACTGTATGTCAGTCAGGAATAAATCTCTGTAGAGCTCCTATCTCGCTCTTCAGCCACACGTAACCTCATTTATATTCAACAAACTTTCCTTGCCTTCTCTCTCCCTTGCCTCCCACCCCCTCTTCCTTTGGAGAAGGCATTTCAATGAATCTGTATGGGCACAATTTAGGACTGAAACGGAGATCTCTATTCAGAGGCTGAACAAATTCTCACCAGCTTCCTTAGACATAGGGCTAAGCTCCTCGTTCCCTTCACCCCTTTGTCTGCAAGTTTTTTGGAGCCAGACTGCCAAGTTCAAGCAAGGCTCCGATCTCTCCTCTTTCACAGGCCTCCTGATTAGTGGCTTTCTTTTTTCGAGACTATAGATACAATTATTAGAAATTCCTTTTTTGTGAACACATTGAATGAAGGTATGAATGGAGATGCTAAGACGAAGAAAGTGAGAAGCTTAATATAACTTCGGCTTCTGTGGTTAATTAGATTTGGATGGCTTCAGAGGAGCAGCTGTATTTTTATTTTTTTTTTTTAAATTGAAGTTACATAAAGGGCTATTCAAGGTATTTTGGGTGGGGAGGGGAGACTGTATAAAGTAAAGAAGCTGTGAGATGGGTTTTGGAAATACACTGTCTCCCCCTCTTCCTTTTTAGGAAACAGTTGTGGGGAGAGTGAAAAGAGAAGAAAATAAAACTGTCCCATCACTGAAGGGGATAACAGAATCCCTGGCACTACTGCCAATACCCTGTGTCTGAGGCACAGTAAGTAGAATGCATATTCAAACGGGAAGATTTCTTTTATTTTTTCTTTGTTCAGAGATAATCTGAAATGCAGAAGTCTGAAATGCATTCCTTTGCACATCCAGGACATTAGATCTCAAACTTTAAAAGGGTAAAGATAAAGATCACATTCAGCATTTAAAGCACTTAAAATAAATATGTCCCTTCCTGTCTGCCTGGAATCCTCAGATTGCTAAAGGAAGGCATGGATTTTGAAGCCCAAGTGACGTTATGTTCTGTGTTTATTTTTCACCCTGCCCAGAGAAGGGAATGAGACTGGTCAGCTCTGTCTGCTGTTTCATGTCATGCCAGTTTTCTCTTCTTGCACCACACACATGGCAGATGCCTCTGCAATCCCAGACCAGCCCAGAACCTCAGTCTGAATTGAAATTTTAAATATATAAAGAGATGGACAGCAGCTTTTTTTTTTTTTTTTTCCCTCTGTCACTCTACTCTACATGTTAATCCTAAAGCACTTTAGGAAAGTGTTTCTCTTTCACCAAGGGCATTTCAGGAGCTAAATCCTCTAGCTCATGCCGACAGATATCCATTGACTGCAACTGTACCCATTTGTCCTCAGCTAAGCAGGCAAGCCTGGGCTACAGGAGAGGGAGTCTGTCACTTCAGTCATGCCAACACCCTGCACTGATTTCAGGGTGGTGACTAGATGATTACATTGATTATGTTGCTAAACCAACCAGTGTATTTTAGCCTTCTTGCCTAGGTTATCAACAGAGTGAATCAGGAAGGAGAATTTGGCTCTTGGTATCCCACTGTACTATTTATAGAGGTGGAAGGATGAGAAAACAAACAAAAAAAGAAATCAGCTATTTTTCACTATAAAAATTTTTGCAGTTCAGCAAGAAATACCACTTAGAAAATATCTGTGTCCTAAATTTGAATTCTCTGGTGTCTAATATTAAACAAATGCTCACAATGATATTTTTCTCTCAGAGAGGCAATATTTTGGGCCTTAGGTCTGTAACCATGAGCATATTTTCTTAGAAAAATGTAGGAGATCATCTCTGAGATCTTAATTTCTCTATCAACATTCTTTTTAAGTTGACCAATCTGTTGGGAAAGAGATGATTTTTCAGCACAACCTGTCAGTCTCATTTCTCTCTCTTTCCCCTTTATTTGGTACAGAAATAGAAGTTTTTATGAACTTAAAAATATTAAAAAGTAATACAGAAAAAAAATAATAATCTAAGTTACCCAAAATGTCTGCAACAATTTGCTTAGGGAAAAAAAAAGAAAGTCGTTAGCATGGTATGAGGATTTGAATTGTTATTTTTTGAACTGGAAAAATGTGATGGAAATGTTGAAAAGAAAAATTACTTTAAACTGAAATAAGAAAACATTTAATAAAACATTTCAGACTTCTGAGTGATTTTTGTCAAATTTGTCAACACATTCTTAAAACATTGTGAAAACAGGAAAAAAAAAGTGTGAAAATTTTTCCAGCTACTTCATATTGGATTCAACCATACCAACCTTTTTGTCAGTTCAGAACAGCATAAATACCATCTTTCCTTATGACACTTGAGAAAGAAAAAAGCCCAAACCCAAAACCAAACAAAAAAACCCACCAACCCCAAAACAAATCAAAGCTTGATTTGCCCAGCAGATTTAACCACTGGAGAAAAGTCATAGGTGCCTAGGCTACCAATGAAGAGCGTTGATGGATTTGCAAGAAGTCTGGCATGAGCTTCTGGTTTCAAGACTGTGTGGATGGTCTAAGAGGAAGAAAAGGCTACCGGAAAATATATGTGGCATCATTCTCAGGAGACAAGGTAGCAACACCAGGTAATTGAGTTTCTGGTGTTTGGTTTCTAGTTTAGAGACCAGATTCCAGTTGCTAAAACAAGCAAGCCACCTCCAGCACAGTCATGATGCAGAGATGCTTTCTTTCACTGTAAACATCCCAGCTTGGTTACTAAAAGCTCCAAGCTCTATAAAATCTGAAAAACAAAATAAATTATCATGCCTGGAGTTCATCACTGCCACAACTAAACCACTTTCACTACCCAAGATAAATCTTTTTAAACTAGCTTAGTTACTTCTAAACTGATGTGCCATTCTACCCCAAAAAAACACATTTCTCAATTTGCTGTTAACCTTTCCCTTTCTATTAACTCTTCTTTCAGAATAAAGATATATATTCATATTAAGGAAGCATCTGCTGCTGGGAAGAGGAGGAAGGAGAGACAAAGGCTGAGGTTGTGGTTATTAGAAACCAACTGGACTGCCCATATGCAAGGGTCTTGGCTAAAAATATTGGTAGAACCTAAAAGTATTGGTATGTGATGTAAACCAGATCCTTTGAAGGAAATAGAAACATGGCAGAAAAAGCTGTCATTGGAGTGTCAGAGAACATACTGAGAAATAAGCAAAAGCCAGAACTGACCAAGAAAAGGAAATGAGTGGTGGGAGGAGAAAGGCTTATTAATTACTTGCTGAAAAATCACCAGCAACTTTTTCTTGTGCCTTCAATAGATAAGCTCAGCAGCAATTCTGGTCCAAATATCTGTCCCTTGAATTTAAATTCACTCTTTAAATATTTGTATAGTGACTTAAAAATTCCCTTTCTGTAAATATTCCCAACAGGATAAGGTGGATTTTGAAATGTTTGCACACAAAAGGTGTAGTCACTGTGAAAGCAAATCCATTTTAAAAGTGTTGAGCAAATATTCAGAGGAAATGAGAATAAAACGAATAAAAAAGGCTTTAAGGGGTTTGGAAAAGAGGCAGGTGAAGTCATTGTTGTAGTGCCATGTCAGATTAGTGCTCTGAAAGGGCTGTAGATTTCAAAGTAGTTAAGACATTATTTACCCCTGCAATAAAACAAGTATTATTTTTACTCACATTAATCAGTAGACTCGTAAACCCATTAGAGAACATAGTCCATGTATAATAGGAGGGAGAAAAATCAATGAAGAATGGTAAACTAGTAACAATGAGTGAAACTAAACGAGTTTTCTGCGATTTCCTACCTTTTCAAATTGCATTACTTATTAGAATAAACCCTTTAGGGAGCTTGCTGTAGACCTGACTGAAATACTGTAGAACAAATGGGTAACTAGACGGGGCATCAAAATAAGAGTAACTCAATAATATAATCCTTTATCCAGAGGTCCTAACTACTAATCTGACTCTATCACTGGGCTGTCTCATTTGATGTGTTTTTTCTAAGTGTATTCAGATTCAATTATCTTGATTGGAGAATTACATGGCACTCATCTGGAAGTAACTCTACTGCAGTCAGGGAACCACAGCCTTAGGAAGCAGCTGCCTTGCTCTCAGACATCAAGTTGCCAAGAGCCTGTTGTGGTCAGTAGATGGCTAAGAAGGAAACTGATGAGCTTCAAAAATGCCTAGGAAGTGTTCAAGCTAATTATATCCATGACCTCCAAGAAATGGCCTCCAGACCAGGGCAGTGTTTGAAATGACAGGAAGGACTTGAAGGAGCCTTTGTGAAACAGCTGTGGTTGGTGGGGGCTACCATAACTGCTGCATAGTCCAGATGCAGGAAGGGCTGAGGTTTTTGGATGTTGTGGGTGTTATGTTTTGCTGTACATTATGGAAGTACAAAGAAGCTGAGACCCAGAAGAAGGCTGCATTATCTTGCAAAGTATAAGGTCCTGATTAGCCTCTCTGCTTTGAAGCTCTTGGGGACAAAACTTGATCCCTACTACAGTTTCCTTATGTTCTGTGGAAAGGTGTAGTCACATCCAGAAAGGATCTTGGGTCACCTCAACAAAAGTGCCTATAGTTAGGCAGGAGAAAATTTAGAACCAGGAGATAGTGAAGACCTCACTAACATTATAAAAACAGTGCAGCTAACAAATCCAAACAAACTACATTTTCACACCTGAAAACCTGTATGTTTCAGTAACTCATGGATGGATAACCCCCTGCCCACACATAAACACTACTCTTTTAAAGAACAAAGAACATCTTTTGCAGCACCAGAAAACACTGAGGACTAAATTATACGTCTCAGCTGTGTCACATTGTTTTCTTGGATTTTAAATTGTTCTGTGTCCTCTTGTTTCTATTCAGTCAGAGCATTTAGCACTGCAATCGTCTTAAGAAAATCTCCTTTGCCAAGGAAACTGTACTTTGAATATGTTAAGTAATAATGAAATTCAGTTATTGTGATTGCAAACATTCATCTTAAGTTATATGGATGTGTCCCGTCACATCTGGGTTTGTTGACTGTTCTCAGCACAGAGCTGGCTAATGCTCTCTGTCAATCCTTAATGCTTTTGAGATTATTTTCTCTCTCTTGTATACCAAAAAGTAGCCGTATGGGAATAACTTCTGCTCTTGACAGAGTAAACACAATCCATAACTCTGTAGTGAGTCACCAGGTCACGACAACATGACCATGATTCTGTATGAAGAACAGGTTTGAGAAAGTGGATGTTAGATTCACCGACGGCACATAATGTTTCTGTCTGAGTAGAACATCATACACAGCTTCTGCACAATAGGAAAGACAGGCGGATCCAGGATGTGTGATAACAGGGTTATGTGTGAAACCACACTCACTTTACTCTCTCCACAGCATGGCCTATGGCTGCACAGAAGCAGAAAAGGTAAAATAGAGTTTTTACTTCCAGAAAGAGTTCAGCATTGACCAACCTGTAATACAGTTACAGTCATGGCATGGTCTTCAGAAAGTCATGATGGAGGAGAAAATCATATCATCTTAATGGAAGGACACCATCAGAACTGGGCCACTCAGTCCAGATTATTATGTTCAAGGTAAATAACAAACTATCCAAAATACCTAGCAGGCAAGTCCCCCAAGACCAGTTCTGCAAAGCAGTCCAGATATGCAGTGCATATAGTTCTGTAGAATGGCATTGGTATAAGGGAAATGAAACATCTTACAAGAACTGGTGAGAACAATAATGAGTCGAGCCTAGGAAAACAGTGAAAATCAGCCCTTCCCCCTTCTTCTTTCCAGTGAACCAGGAAAGTGAATCCTCCCTGCTCACCCAAAAAAAGTGTTTGCAAAGAAGAGAGTCCTTGTCACCTTCCAAGGACAAAAAAGTGTTGATAGGACAGTGCAGATGGCAGATTTCAGTGAAACACAGACATTATTCTGGAGAAATCTCTTATATTGCTTTTGATTATGGATTTTTAACTGGTCCACGTAAAAGTAGCACTTAGAGAGCCTAGATGTGATAACGGTGGTTCTGACCCTTAGAAGGATACTAATGTATGGTTTTTGAAGAAACCCCTTTCATTTTACCAGAATACTAAGGCAATAGATTAGTTGATTAATAAATTAATAGATGAGATTAAACTGAAATCAGAGAAATCATTTGAATATCGTCCCATCACTTTTCCAGCCTAGAATCAGAATTAGAAATTCTTCTTTCCACGCACTTTTACCAAGATAATCAAGGATTTCTCTAATAGAGAAACTTCCTTTGGAGTCTATTCCAGGTTGTGAATGAGGTTTTCATTAGGATTTTCCTCCTAATATTTTCCATTGCTTAATTTCATCCCATTATATCTAATTACACTCCCCTGAGCAACTTGAAACTATTCTTATCCCTCCCTCCACATACTTACAGACAATTATCTTGTTCCCTATCCTTATTTGCCAAGTAACAGTTACTTAGTTGTTTTAACCTTCTGTTCCATTAACTTGACTTTCCTGTTATCCAAAGGCTATACAATACCTTACTTAATAGGATAGAAAGGTTTGGAATGACTCAGTATTGCAAGCATAATGGGCTAGGTTTGCAAAATATTTGTCTCCTCCTTGCAATCATAGTCACAAGTATTCCATCACACTTGAAATTCCTAGTTGCTGGCATTCTGTGGACTGTTATCAAAGAGATTTGACCTTTTAATAATTCCATAATTGATGTACTAGTGTGCTGCTGCTGAGTATTATCGACTTGAAGGATTTATTGCCTTTCTTCTTCCATTACTTGAGAGAAAAAAACAAAATAGCTGTCCTATTGTTCCACAGCGATGATGTCATCTAAGGTTTTTTGACCAAGATTTTGGAATATCAATCAAGGAAAAGACTATCTGAGGCTAACTGTAAGACCAGACTTACTGGATGACTTCTGTAACTAAATATTTGTGGCACAGCTTGTAGACTACTGGCTTTCAAATATTTCTAAAGTTCTCCAAAAAAGAAAGAGAGGGAATAATAGTTTGTTAAAGTCAATGTGAACTAAATCACTACGTTTTGGGTCAATACAAATGTTCTGTTCTGTTCAGATTCATGTTTTTAGCGATTGCATAACCCTGGTCAATGAAACCTCAGCCTGTCTCACCCAAAGGCAGCCATGTAGAAGACAAGCATACAGCCTAACCTAGTTCATCCACAGACATCTCTAGAAAAAGTGAGGTACTCCACCTGTTTTTGATATTGATCTTGGTGTATCACATGCTGCCAGAGCATACTTTCATGATCTGACTGTAATACAAAACCAAAAAGTATTTTGGACAACAGAAGCTTTGGAAACAATTCAGCAGGATATAATACTCTCAAAACCCCACGGTGTTTCATGAGCAGTGGCATTAATGAAATCTTTTTCCTTACCAGCTTGGGTAGATTATTCTCCCAGCTTCCTTCCTTTCCTTCACCTTGTATCCTATATGATGAATGGCCATGATGTCTCCTGTCCCCCCTTACATCCCACAGCTCTCCCTTGGGAAAGGGCAGCCTGTGTACTTCCAGAGATGTGGGAATGTCCCCACTGATTGCTAGGTATGTGCGCTGGATAGATACCTACTGATACCTTTTTCTCTGTGTGACTATTGGATTTCCTCTTCTAGACAGTTGCCAGTCTCATGTACCACTTAGGAATGTAGTATCACCAGGATATTACAGAAGAATTATAAACACATCTTCAAGTCCAACCGACAGAGGCCAAGAGATCCCAGAGTTATTAAGTGAAGAACACAGATGGACAAATGATAGTATGAATGCAGAAGCCATTCTTCCCTTCAGAAACTCAGCTAAAGAAAAGAACAAATCCTTTAGACAGAATTAAATCATAACTCTTTTTTTTCTTTCTTTTTTTTTTTTTTTTTTTAATCAGGGACTTGCTATCATTTCCCCCTTTCTGCCATGAAAATTGAGAAACTGGGAATCCAATTACAAAGGCTAGATAAAAGGGAATGATAGTGAGGAATTTTAATTGGATGGAAAAGACATTGAACCCATGTACACTAGATACATGCTTCAAAATCCCTAGCACTACAAGTGTACAGGCAGAGGTCACTGTAGAAAGGGATATGAGGTGACTTAAACACAGAAACAGTGAACCACCACTCTGGTTTTCAATCAATAGGGCCAGCAAGAGCTGCCGGACATCTGGTGCGATTGATTACTTCGAGGGGTAGTAAATAGTGACACTGACACCTAGAATGTGACCAAAACAAAATTGCTCATCTCTTTTGTCAGATTTATTTAAAGTGTGGAAACCCTCAGCAGCAGGTATCAAGGATTTGGTAACCTTTTATTTCCATGGCTTTCTGTAAGGAAAAGGGCATGCTGTTTGCTGCTCTGTTCTGGATAGTTTTTTACCAGGCGGGTTATTATTATTATTATTCTTTCTGTAAACTCTTGCAGTAGAGAAAAAAAAGGAGGTTACCTGCTCTTTCATGTACAGCATGGTGACCCAAAGTCCTCCTGGTGCTTTAAAATAGAGAAGTTCCAAATTGTTTCACTTGCAATATGATTTGAAATTTGCAGAACTTTCCTGCTAAGAATGGCAAGCATCAGTCATTTAAGCCCTGCTAAGGTAAGCAAAACTGGTTTGCATGCAGACAGACTGGAAATTTAAATCCAGCTGAGCCTGAGCATTCCTCAAAACAGTTCAGTAAACTTTATCTTGTGGTATCTCCAGACCCATGGTATGCTGGTATTTAAATTACAGTGCAAACCCAACGGTAAAACTCCCACTGATTTCAAAGATGTCAGGATTTCACTCACCAGAATGAGATCATCTATCAGACCTCCTTGTGCAGCCCTTGTGAATACAGGAGTGTGCCACCTGATGTATCTGACTACAACTCAGATTGAGCTGTGGGAGTTTAATCTCTTTCTTTGAGAGCTCAGCCCAGCATCTGACAAGGCTTTGGATTTAGGATATATAACATGAATTAAATTCCTTTGCTGTTTAGCCCTGTTTGTGGGGAAACTATTTACCTTTTAAATAATGCACATTCTCAGATGTGTCACTATAAAGCAGTAGCTGACTCTGTAGCTTTTGTTAATATATGTAAAGAAGTTTTAATTGAAGTACAGCAGGAAAACAGGGATGGCCATGCTAATTTGATGGTCCATCCAGTGAAGGTGTTGATATTAGATCTTCCAAGGAAAAGACATAAGCATGGCCATAATGGATACTATAAAGATCCTGCTCATAGCAGAAATGTTCCCCTTGTACATATGTCTCCAATGCAAAAAAATGAAATCTTCTCTTTTATTGGAAACATGGAGCTTCCTCCTTCCCTGTCGGACATCCCTCGGCAAGGACAGACAACCTTGCCTGAACAGACTGAGAAAGACTCACGTCTTTAAAGACTGCAAGAGGTTGGGGTTTACACAAATTAACCTCTACTTATAGCTGTTGATCCCACAAAAACATTGCTATATTGTATTTAGCTACTGCCTCATGCTTTGGTGTTAGTGACAGCTAAAGGTATGCACTGTTTTTTTGCACTGTAAAGGTGAATTCTGAATCTCGTCTTGTATCCATTGTACATGTGTAGGTGTTTCTGCACTCATACAGACACAGAGACTTATACAGCGAGGCTTAATGGGGTAGCAGGCATAGCATGGACTGAATAAAAATACGGATAATATGCATTCAGCTGCTGGGGAAGGGAAAGGAAGGGAAGAGAGGAAGCGAAGGGGTCGGTGATATTGCTTACTGTAACATGCATAGATCCCAAGATCAGTGGCAATGCAAACTGGAAAGTGTGTTTGAGTCTGGAAGAGGACAGATGTATTTTTACAGCATTCTGAGCTAACAGTGGAAACCTGCTGCTACTGCACATATCCTGCCTCCACATACAACCATTGTGAAGAAAAAGGAGATTATCCATCTTTCTATGTCCCAGTGATGTAGCAATGCCCTGTGCTGGATGTGAACCAACATGCACCATCTCTGCACTCAAAGCATGATCAATTCATATCCTGGTTAACCTGTATGGAATACTAAAGAGCTGACTGCATTGCTTTTTGGGAATAGTTTTATTCTCCTCCACTGTCTGAAAGGTCAGACATCCTTGACCTCTGAAAATAATTGGTAATACTAAGACATGCTGGAGAACCATTGTGTGTGTGTGTGTTTGGGTTTTTTGTTTAGTTTAGTTTAGTTTTGTTTTGTTTGTTTTATGGGTTTTTTGGGTTGTTTGTTTGTTTTGTTTTGTTTTCTGTGCAATTTAAAGTGACATTAGAGAAAAGAGAGATAAAATAATTCAAATGGTCACTTTTAACACTTCCAGTTTTACCTCTATTCTAATAAACAATGCAATGTAAGTATAGAAAACTTCCGATAATTTTCTGAAATCAATGCCTATACAGGAACCTCAATGTATAACAGAGAGATTGAAGATGAAAAAAGTAATTATATTTCTACTCTTATCTCTGATTTATATCTATGTTTATATCTACATCATCTCTATATCAAAATCTCCAAACCCTTTTCTTTGCCATATCAAAATCTCCAAACCCTTTTCTTTGCCACTCTGAAGGTATTTATAATACCATCAACATGAACCTTTATATAGATGTAGTATTTTCAAGTGAAATTTTATCTTTTTATAATTATTTTAAACTAATTTGACTGTCCGTTAGCAGAGTTGTAGGTAAATGTGTTGACATTTACAGCTCTCAATAGTATCCCTCTGTCTCGACCCTGAAGGTTGTTCCAACTTGTAAGCTCTTTCCCTTTCCAGCGTGTAATTAAAGACACTATTGCCACCACCTCTAAAGACTTGCAATACCTCTTTCTTGAAAACAGCTATAAGTGTTACGTAAATATATATATATATAACTCTGTTAAATTATTTTCTTGCCCTTCCCATGCTACAGATCTACTAGTAACTTCTGTTAAAATACACACCCTCCTTATCTTGAAAGAATCAGGCACAGTCTGTCTGAAAACAAACTTGATTATAAGGCAGCAATAACAGATGGCAGCAAGTCAAAGAACATTATAGATGTCATTTGCCAAAGGAATTTTCGTACAGCTTGTGGACACTGAATTATTGCACAGAGTTTGGTTTTTTTTTGGGTGGCTGGGTTTTTTTGCAATGTTGTTTTCATTATGGTATTACGAGGGTAAACTTTTCTAGAGGCTATCATCATCAGTTGCTCTGTAGCTCTTCCTAGAGGTTCCTTTTGGGACCTGATTATGACAGACATAAAGGTGAGATGATTGTTTTCAAAAATCTTACGATATTAGCCATGTACTGATCTAAGGTAGGCATCAAGAAGTCCCTTTGGGTACAGAGGAGATGAAATCACCACCAAATGTTGATTCAGCTGACCTAGCTCAGGTAGCTAGCTACCTTGGGCTAGAAGTGCTTTATCATCAAAGCGACCATTGCCCTCCATTGATTGTAAGAGAGATCTAGATAAGTACTTCAGATAAAGAACCACTAAAGACAACTATCATTTTTTAGAATAAACCTGTCCAAAAGATAATAAATAATACTCAGGAAATCATTCAAAAGAGACTACAAACAGAAGTACATAAGAGGTTATGAATGCTTAGAATGAGATGGTTCTGAGCTGTATGATTAGACACAGGTACAGTTAAAATCACCAGTTATTAGGGACAGAGGTTTTTTTTGGCAGATGTCACAGCAGGGACAATTTTAAGGAAAGTATGATGAAGATGAAGACAGCGGTTTCTGAGGGCATTTTCAAGGAATACCTTTCATGAGCTATTGGAATGGACAAAAAAAAAAATTCTTGCTTGTGAAATTTAATAAAAATATGTCATAACTGTTGTTGCAAGTAGGATGCAGTAGGGAATGACCCTACTGATTACATACAAGGAAGCATTGTGCAGGGTGGAGATACAACATAAAGCCTTAGAAGTTTGTGTTGGAGCAAAGGAATAAGAAGAACCTGCAGAAAGATATACAGAAGGAAACAACATTTTCAAGAAAATGGGCAAACAAAATGGTTTCTGCTGAAGTCTAGGGAAAATAAATGCTTGATATTCTTTTGCTCTTGCATTTCTGCAAGGCTTCCTAGTACTTATCTCTCTCACTTTCCTAAGCAATATCATTTGTGCATTTGCTCATACTAATAGTTGGTGATGGACTCTGCTGTGGTTTTGAACACTGAAGATTATTCCATGGGGTGCCTTTCCCCATGGTACCCCACTGATCCTTCTCCATTTTTGAGAACACATTTGTGGGACAGAAGAACTATCTGGATCTTTGCAGCTCAGCCAATCAATCATCCTCTTACTGTTATCATCAGGCTGGCACCAACACCTAAATGAGTTGACTGCCACACCTAGTGTGTGTCTGAACTTTCCCGTGCTTCATTTTTAGCCCATAATTACCTTCTTTGTGCAGAGGGGGCATGAAGAACAAATAATAACTATTTTTTTCTTTGCATTAGTCTTTTGTGCATCTCAGCATTGTTATATCTTCAGTCCTTTCTCCAAACCAAGCAAGACCAGTTTTTTCAATTCTCCTTTGTAGACCATGCTTTCAAGACCTCTAATCATTCTTCCTGATCTTCTCTGAACTGTCTTCAATTAAACCACATTTCTCTTGATGTTTACTGAACAAAGTCACCTGGATCTGCTGAATTTGAGTAAACACAAACAAATAGTGTTGCAAACCTGTGCTGGAGCACAAGTCACAAAGATTGTGGTTGAGAACAAGGCAATTATGCTAATAACTTCTTATCCTCAGTCTATGTGTGTTCTTGGGAGGTGTCAGATGAGCCCTAAGGAATGCTGAGCCATTGGTATTCACCATCTTTATTCAAATTAAACCACATAAATAAAAAGTGCCAACAGACAGGAGCCTTTGAAGATACTGAATCTCTAACACACACTGCTTTTCATTGCTGTGCTTTATTTTCACTTAAATAATAATGAGATTTTGTAGAGGAGATAAGGCTGGGGGACATACCTGAACCTGCACCTGGAAAGTGCTTCTGGTTCTGGGCATTGGAGTCTATGTGCCTTGACTATTAACCAGCTCTACTTTCTTTGAGCAGCCTGACATCTGCAATTATTGGGGACAAGTATGTACCAAGCCAAAAAGTTTCACATTAAGTACTCACACACAGGAAAGAGTATCTACATTTTCTAAATAACCTCTGATTTCTGGATTTCCCAACTTTCCAGTGCCACTCCATTTATAAAATTAGGTTGCTCACTTACTTTGAGCAATAGCTCATGTCTTCATGATCCCTTTTCCATCCTCTCCATAGCAGCTGTGTTCACAACTGCTCTCCAGTCCTTCTTATGCACAACACTGTGCATCCATCCCCTCTGCATGTGTTTTCTGGCTTGTCTTATTCTTGCATGACTGAAATTACCTTCCCCACTCTATACACTTTCAATCCTTCCATTCACTGCTTCTTCACCAAATGTCCCCTATGAAAAAAAAAAATGTACCCAAATAAATAAATAAATAAATAAAACAACCCCCAAAAACCAACAGTAAAACCTGTTGTGACTCAATTTGACCTAGGCCCCGTTCTCCACAAGTTGCACCCCACCTCCATACCTGACATGTTTTTATACCTCTCCCTTTCCTGCCTTGACTCCTTGAACTCTTAGTGGGAAGACCTTTCAGGGCCCCTGCATTGTAGTTTTGGAGCTTGAAGTCTTCGCTTTGACGTCGGAAGACCCAGAACTGACCCTCTCTCCCTGCAGTTCACCTCCCCTACACTTTAGCTTCACAATAGTTTGAGAGAAGCAGTAAATGAATAACAGTAAGTGAAGCAGTGCAAAAAACCTTGGTCATCATAAGGAAGAATCATATGAACTACCTAAAGAAAAACCTGAATGACAGCAAGGCCATGACATTTTGCAGGATGAAGATTAGCTACTGTAGAATATATCATTAAAGGTAAATTATTGCTTCTATGTTCATCTTAATAGCCTGATGGATGTGATGAATCCAGCAATCCAGTAAGGTAAGGATCTTGCTATTATTAGAAATGAAAACAGGCACAGTTTGAGAAAAACTAACTTCTGTTTTTCTACTGAAAAATGAAATGCTATTTGGGCCTTCATTTGGATTATATCTCAGTGCAGCTTTCTCTATCTCTGCTTTCTGACTCTGATTGGATGTCACACTAGAAGCAGCTCCTCAGATTGAGGCAGACTCATTACACTGGTTGTACCTCTAGATGAAAGCTATAACCTGCATGAAGCTCCAAGCCGGCTCCATTCACTCCTTCCCAGGGTCATGCAACAACACGCAGAAAATGGAACCATATGTAAGAAAACAAGATTGGTTCAGAGCCTTCAGTGCAACAGGAAGGTTTCATGTCTTCTCCTGAAGTCAATGTGGGATGCCATCAGTCCTTCTTGTCAGCCTCATGCGGCCAGGCAGTGCCACCAAGGTCACCACAAACTCCCTTCTGATTGCTGCATGCTGTTAGACAGCAGAGGAAACACAGCCTGAAGAGATAACTCTAATCAGCTACCAGCCGATAGAAAAGGGAACAAAACATGTTGTCTGTCACTTATGACAGCATACGCTGTCCAATTTCATTCAATTGGGCTATTTTAATACTCGACTCCTTTCCTATTTAAACATAGGTGATTCTTAATTAACTTCTCCTAACATGTCACTCTCAATTGTACTCACTGTAGGCAATATCCAGTCAAGACATTTTTAGGAAAGGACGTGTTAGAACAAAGATCTTTCCAGTTATGCATAAATGGGGCCATTAGGAACACATACACCTTTAAATGTTTAGCCATTTGAGTATATGCCTCTGGCATGCCTGATCTTCTGTCAGCATTTCCTTGTGTGTAAGAAGGCCTCAAACTTAATGTACAGACAAATGAGCACCCGAGTTCATGAATTTAATTTTCCTTTCCAACTATTTCATTCTAGAAAGACTTTTGAGAAGGGTTCTGTATTTTATACTTGTCACATTATTGGTATACATTTCTCTTTCAACAAAAAAACCCCTAAGACCTCCATTTTAGTACCAGTTTTCTCAGCTGCTACATTCTCCCTTAGCTTTTTTTGATATGATAATTGAATGAGCACTTGCATTCAACAAACAACCTGGAAAACAGTATATCAAAGTTTGATCTTTCTTGAGTTATATCACAGATACTACATCAGGTTCTGTCTTGTCTAAGAACAGCACCTCACCCATTCTAATTTGACTCAATGCCTTGCCGTGCCTATCTATGCCAGCAACATTCTTTAGGGTTTCTCTGTATGGTTTCAATTCTACGTTCAGTCAAGATGCAACATAAACCGATCTGCACAAAGAAGAGAACATCCTGAATCATGAGGTTCGGGTTGGATTCCTAAAAATATTCATGTCTGGGAGAACAGAATCTGGGGAATAAAGGCTTTTCTCTACCATAAGGCTTACAGTCAACTACACAAGCTCCCTGACACCCACCTTTTGCTATATTGACTCTACTAAAATGACACCAGAAAAGCTCTTCTTTTCCTAAATTACAGATACAAGGGCTTCTCATTGAGGCTACAGCATGACTTGAATCAGAGATGACCTACATAAGAATAACAAAGCAAATAAGGAAAATAAAGTGGGGGATAGGAGAGAGGTGGTAAAAAAAAGGAGAAAAAGAAAAAAAGTGGGAATCAAGACACTCCAACAAGAGGAAGAGGAAGAGAGGAGGAAGATTTGAGTAGGGAGGAGAAGTCCTAAAGAATTGGGGTTCCAATTTCTTCTGTGATGAAGAAGGGATCATAGTGATGGAGGCAGTTGCTGCCCCACATTGCCCAGCTCCAATCCTCTTCTCTTCCTCCAGGGAAGAATCAGCAGAATCTAAAATAGATAGCTGAACCACAGCTGGTTTGCTCCTCTTCCCTTTTTGTTAGGAATATCATCTCCATGGTGGTTGCCTGCTTTGTCCATGCCCTGGCATGGACATAGTGTCCAGAAATTAATTACTGTTTCTGTGAGACAGTGCCAGAAACAGAAACAAAGCATAGACATGAGATCCCATCTCTGCCAAAAAGCCATCAAACAAGAGCGTCCCTGGAGGGTTTTTAATCAACTACAGGTCGGTTGAAATCCAAGAAAAATGTAAAAAAATGTTTTCTAGTGCTCTTAGCTCGCTTTTATTGAAGTGACAACGCATTACTGTAGGTTGCTGCTCCATTTTCATCCTCTACAAAAATGAGGTCTCTCATAATTAGTGTCTGGAAAGACAGCAGGTGTCCAAGGATGGATTTTTTATTTTCCCTTCCTTTTCTTTTTTCTTTTGTGGCATAAAGGTGAGTTAACAACACTGTCTGATCTGCTGAACTCAAGCTAGATCCAGCTGAACTTCAATTCATCCCAGCAGCAAACTGTTTATTAAAGACCTGTCAAATGCCCATATTCTGTGGATCATCACAGGAGCTGACAGTGTGACAAAGACTTGAAATCCAGTGCATATCACTGGAGGATGCCATTAAAATGAAAGTGAGACCAAAACCTCGCAGCTGTCACTCATTATCTAGGACATTCTCACACAGTAGATCTCACACACTTCCCTTTATCAAACATGAGTCCCCTCTTCTAACTTTCCCATTTTTGCTGTAATGAAACAGCTTTCGAACAAAAACATTTTGAAACAACAACAACAACAAAAATAGTCCATAAATCTCTATTAAAGACGTGCATTTCTACTCCTTTTGGAGTTCTCCTGAATGTCCAGTTAATCACCGTGTCACTCCTTTTGGTCACCTGCTGCTTATTTTATAGGCTGCTATATTTGAGAGCTTGAAAAGAAGAATAAATAGTAATGGCTGAATTTCAACCATTCAGACAGAGCTATTAGAAGAAAAATTGTCCTCAGCCACTTGCCCTTGTCTCAGACCATGCCTGAACATAACTTTGTTCCTGTTCAAATGAGACAAGATAATAATGTTTCTGTCCTCATTATTTTTGGGGGTTTTCTCCATTTTTTCCAGTTCTGGGTTTGACTGGGAATTTAATGGCTGTGATAGCTAGATCAAGGCTGTATCAGTGCTGTCAGTGAACCAATCTGTCATGAGAAAAGGCTGGTCTTAGGTGTATTGACCAAAGGTAGGAAATACCTGAATCCTCCTAAGCTAGTTCTGAACATGCTTGATATCCAGCCTGTCACATCAATTTTACACCCATTTAGCTCCATCAGCATCAGAAACACTACAGCAGAGCAAAAATAATGGAGTGTTGACTCAGACTTCTATAATTTTTAAGTAATTCTTGATTTACTTTAGGCTACAATATAATGAATTCCCTCTTACCGTCACTCTTGAACCCAGGTCTCAAGGAATTCTTTTCATTAGAGAGCGAGTGGCCAAAGAAAGATCCAAATACAAGATAAAATCTACTTTATAACTACTTGACTATGATCTCATCGTATGTCCTACGTAATTATGAAACAGTTCCACTTTCTAATGTCTATAATTGCTACAAATTCATATTAAAAAGAAGGTCGTCCATATTAGCACAGCTTTCATATTTATTACACTGTCACTGCTTTGATGTTAAACTTTGACAAATATATTTGGTATAGAAAAAAAAAACATATTAAGGCTAATTATGTCATTTACACATAGATTTTTTGATTAAAAATTCATTTTTAGAACCTCAATGAACAACTTTTAGTGAAATTATTTAGAAGTTTTATTTCGTGCTAATATAAGCACAACTGCTACAAAAATTGTCAGAATAATTCTAGTAGTACTGCAGGTTATATTCTGTTCCATTAAGAACAGAGAGTTAATAATGCTGGTCATACACTTAAACTTAGGGGTAATTATACAGGTTTAAAAACATTTTCTAAGTGTAATTACAGTATTCTGAGTGTAATTACAGTGGGATTGCAGTAAATCTGCTACGCAATGAAAACCACTCCATTACCCAGCATACCTGAGGCAGGTGGAAACTTAAGTAAATCAGATGACTTAGTATTTAAGCCAGGTACTTGGAAAGTTTTTAGGGACAAGTCAGTTAATAAAGAACGGCAAAAATAGAGGGTCTTTTGGTTTTGTTTTTGTTTTTTTTTTTTCTTTTAATATGTGATAAATTACAGTTAAGGTTAATAACACACAGCAGTAGCAAAATATCCATGACACTTACAGTACAAATTGCTAGAAAACTAGGTTATTCAGATCAAAGGTTTTGATTTGGGCTTCAATTTCTAAATGCAGTTAAATATGGTAGCAGTTTTGGGGAGATATTAGACTTTAGTTATTTAGATTGGAAAAGAAAAAGAGGATGGTATGAAAAAAGCCTATGAAAGAAAAAGAGGATGGTACGAAAAAAAGCCTATGTAATGCTGTTCAGAAGATGAAGTGCGCACCAGAAACATGCCTGGAAACATGGAAACCGTTCTGAGAGCCTCTTGCTCTGCTTAGGAAAATGAGGCATATTTTTACATATTCTTTACGACTAAAAAGGATGGCACTCATGCATTACTTGACTATAGTAGCAATACTGGCTCCTGACAGAACAACCCTGGAGGCCTCAAATACTGATTAATTGCTCATGACATAAGGAGTCATGTTAGTATCAGCAGTGGGATCTGGTTCCCAGAGAGAGAAATAGCAGACTGGTAATTCCTCTTGATCCAAGCTGGAACAAATAACGGAAACGATCACACAGATCAGATAATCTGAAACAAGAACCAAAACAAGGGCTGAAGATGAAACAAGAAAGCTTTGGAAGAATATCTGGAAACATCCCTGAAAGAGCTTAGAATTGAACTGTATTTGTGGAGAAAAAAAATATAAAATATTATATTTACTAGGAAAAAAAGCTACAAAAAGTCTGAACAGACCCAAGACCTCTCCGTTAAAACTCCCATCCTAAACTGGCAAGGCAGATTAGGGAGGTGCAAGATGCCCCAAAGCCTAGCAGAGGATGTGAAGAAAGTTATAGCTATGATTTGCTACCTGAGATGTGCTGCTGCATGGATTCAGAGAGCTGAAAACATCAGCTTCTGAAAGAAATACAGGGTGTGCAGACCAGCATGTCTGGATGAGTCAGTGGATGAGGAACTGGGCCAGTTGGAAGATTTGGTAAGACTGGGCACATATATCTTCCACATTGTCTGTAACCAACAGAGAGCTGGAACAGAAAGGATGGATAATCCCCAGCCTGAGTAACACAGAAGCCAATTATTTTTGAAGGAAAAAACTCCCTGGGAGTTCTTGCTTCTGTTTAATTTCATAGTCCAAGTGACAATCTTGGAGACTTGATAAAAAGTGTGCGAGGGAAAGAGGAAGGGACAGGGGCATTTGCAGGCAGCTGATGTGATTATCTCATCTTCAGTGGTATTGCAGCACTGTATCCCCAGGAAAGAAGCCGCATTATCCAAATCTGGTAGAAGCTCTTTGTTTGGCATGTGATGGCAAGGACTCATCTCATCTTGCCAAAGCACACCCAGGAGACCCCGCTTGAACCGTCAAAGAGCCTGTGGAGACTAGTCCTCCTGGCATGCCTGAACACCAGATCCCCAGAGCAGCTGAGAGTTGAAAAAAGACACAGCTCTACTGAAGATGGCCATTCAAGATCAGCAAAACAAGTCCCAGGACTGCATGGAAGACTCCTGAATTTACCCAAGATCCTAGATAGTTCCTTGGTGCAGTCTAACCATAAAAGAAGAGCTACTTGTGATGGAAATGGGTCGCCATACTGTATGGCAACATGTGGAGACATAGCTCAGGTGTGTTGGGGTTTAACGTGTCTTATGGAAACTGTGGTGGACTGACAGAAGGAACTTGGTCTATAAATGAGGGAAAAAAGCAACTGCAAAAAAGAAAATTTTCAGGAACAATTTAATTAAATACTGACACGACCAAAGAGACTTTGATAAATCAAAAGCTGGACTGAAAACAGCCTCACCATTTCCCTGTGAGCACAACCCAACTGCTTACGTGAACTTGCAGATCACTAGCTGTAGTTATGATCTAGGGATAGAAGGCTCTGTGTTCAAATGTATGCAGTGCAAAACCAGTCATGGAATTTTTCTAATAAACACAGAAATCTATGAAGGACACAGGAATAACCATCCAAACTGCAAGATTTGTTTTTCACGTGATTCTAGTGGAAATGGAGCCCAAACCCATTACAGAGACAATGACATGAGGGTAGGAAAACTTTGATGCTGGAGTTCTTTCAGAATCCAGTCCACATGGTCAAATACTTGCTATTATTTTTGATAGTAACCGTGTCATAAACGTCAGAAGTGGCCAGCAAATTAAATCTTTAGAAAAGTCTTTTAAGAGCTCAGTTCAGTAAAATATGATTTCTAAGTATTTAGGAATAACGATACTACTACTGCTAATAAAACTGTTGTATGTCCTAAAAACAATTCAGTTACAGAGTTGTAATCTTGGACTCAGTGAAGATACAGACGATGTTGATCAAGCTGGAGATTGTCACAGCAGCATACACAGAGCAGCTACTCCATCATGTCACAGTACAAAAAAAGGAAGGCTGAACGAGTCACCGGGGAAAGATATCAACACAGTATGAATTAGCCTTCAACTAGACCTAGAATCTCACCATGTTTTTGGCTAAAATACATAGCAGAAACAGATTGGAAGATGAAGGACGAAGTGCTAGAATCCACTTTGTTTTCAAAATAGCTGTTGACCAGGATGCTATAGTTGGCCCAATGTCCATGTGAAAATATGTGTAGGGATGTGCAACTGGAACATAAAACGAAGTGAGGAGTACTGTCACATCAGGATGAGGCTTGAGGTCATTTATAACCAGACTAGGCTGAAAGAACACTGCAGCTTCCCAAGTGGCCCATCACAAGGTCCCTTGGTTTATCAGGACCTCAATATATCTGCATGTAAAGAGAAAATTCTTTGGGGATTGAAAGTCACTTACCTCAGAGCTAAACCCTGGCGACTGCCTCTTCCTTACCCCCCTTGCTTCAAAACTGTCAATAGTTCTTACAGAGAGCAGTGCTTAGAGACTGGAGTCAGAGTCCAACAGACCTGGCACAGTGGTGCCATATGAAGAAATGTTTCCAGAGAAAAGATCCTGGGAGAAAACCTTGCCCAAAAGGAAGTTCTGGTTGTGGTTAAATCTTTAAGACATCTTTTGCCATGGGCTGCAACACAGCATAGTTGTGGTTAGATCAGGCCAAAGTTTCTTCCACTGGCTCTTCTAATTCAGAAATTCTGGGGAAACTTGCCAGGTGGTTGAAAAAATTGCCTTGTTTTGATTTCATGGTCATAATGAGGCCTGGGTGTGAAAACATAGTAAAGCTGATGCTCTTCCAGATGGTGTTATTGGGAAGCTAATTGCAAACATTGTCTCAGGCAGGAGTGGGTGGAACTAGTTGCTCCAGAGAAGGAGCCTGCTTGGAAAAAGTTGAGTGCTTCTTCTATCTCCATTCCTCGTTTCTTTTTACTTTTCTGACTAGTTTGAGAAAATACAGTGAGGTTACAGAAAAGGACTCTAGGAAAGGAATTCCAGAAACATAGCTTGGTATCAAAACAGAGTGGCTAGAAAATAATTTTAAAAAATTGACTATCCAGAACCACAGTATGCGTATCGTTTCTCAATATATATGCAAGCTCTAATCCCGGTCTGGAGATCTGGAAAATAAGACACTCAAAGAGAAACACACTGGAGACCACGAATGAAAACTAGTCTAGGAGAGCTTTCTGGATAAATGAGAAGTCACTGTCAGGGAGGCGGATACCCTATAGACCCCTGTATCCCATCATAATCATCTCTGATTAGTCTCTAGGACATTCTGCAGTCTGCCCAGTGGTGGAACATACTGGTCAACCTCAGACTCAGGTGACTTTTCCAGTGTTTTACGAGGACATTGAAACACTGGCCCAGGCTGCCCCGAGAGGTGGTGGCTGCCCCATCCCTGTCCCCATTGCAGGGGAGGTGGCCAGGGCTCTGAGCACCCTGCTCTGGCTGCAGATGGCCCTGCTCCCTGCAGGGGGCTTGGGTTTGATGATTAAACATCCCTTCCAATGCAAATCATTCTGTGATTCTATGACAGTAACAACTCGTGAGTGCCGTAGTGTATCTCTGTGCAGGGTGTGCAAGCAGCAGACAAAATGCAGCAGAGTATATTAATTTCCTTACACACTTTATACCTGAGTAGGTGGAAAGAATGAGAAATTAATCTGTTCAGGAAAAATCTGCTTGTGCAGTTTGCCTCTGAAACAAAGGTAGAGAGGCTCCCATCTGCAATGAGGGTGGAAAAGATTATCACTGAATCTTATTTAAGGATATTTTTTTTTTTTTACAGGTTGTACATCTAGTGTTTAATTCCTTATCAAATTCCTACCAAGGTGGAGACATCTCAGACTGAAGAAGAGCATTTAATTTCAGTACCCATTATGTTCTTCCTTCCTTACAGTTCCCAATTCCTTCCCATGAAGGATGATTTTCAGTTTGTAGCTTTAAACCTCAAGACTTATTTCTGTGGCATGATTAAAATACTTTTTTTTTTTTTAATTGAAAGCATTTGTTTTCCTTTATTTTTTTTTTTTTTCAACAAGTGAGCCGTAAACATTATTTTCAGTTTCTTTTCCTTCTTTTTTGTTTTAACAGAACATTATTTTTTCAGTTGCTGCTGAAAACCAAGTCATTCCTTCTGGTTTTCAATCCAAATTTTTAATGAAAAACTTCTCATTTTCATATCCTATCCAGGCTCTATTTCATATTTTAACTTTAAAACTTTTCTAAGTAATTCCACAGTTTTGATATGATAGAAAATTCTCACAAACTCATGCCTCATTCACATGCACCAGTTCCCCAGGTTCACCCACACGCTAAAGGAAGAGCCCAGTCCTCCCAGACCCTTAACTGTGGGGTCCCTTTAGCATCTCTGAGATGTAGGAAAACGTCTTAGAGGCCAGTGTAATAGGCAGAAGACAAAACAGCACTGTTTTGGGCACAGAGCAGAAAGCATAGAGGTATTAAAACAACTCAGAATGGCTAGCATTAATTTACTATACTGTTTATGATTAAGGAAAACCTGTCCAAACAGTTAGTCAGACAGAACTGAGTTTGCACAGCTTTGTCTAGATGTCTTATTTAGCATCTGGACCTCTGGGAAGCAGGAATGCAGAGGCAAGGATGCATTATGATACACAAGTACAGAGCAGATAAATTCATTGGCACTGGGTGTACAGTGACAAAATGCTGGTTAAAAATTCCTGAACCCTGCTGCCTTTTGCTATGGGTGTTGTATTACTCTCAGGTTTTACACCACTGCCCTGGTTTAAGTTAGAACTAATTCTATTCAGTGTTTTTACTTTCTGTCTCAGTCTCTTCTATGTCACTGCACTTTCTAAAGTTAATGTCAGATTTTTGCAGCCAGCGCCTGGTTCCAGCAATGGTAATGCTCCCTGGGTTTTTTTTGGGGTGTGCAGAGAGAATGTAGCTGATACTTGCTTCTGTGCAGACCAAGGCCACTGCTGGCTCTTCTGCACCACTATAGGGGTGCAGAAAGTAAAAGGCAGCACCCGTGAGGAGGAGCGGCCAGGACAGGTGACCCCAAATTGACCAACAAGAGATTCCAGCTCATGTGTGTCATGTTTGGTATAAAGCTGAGCGGTCATGAGGCTCAATCCCCTTCTTTAATGGCCATCATTGGAGAAAGACTCTGTCTGTTCTGCTTTTGATCACAATCTATGTGTTCCTAAATCCAGTTCCAGAATCCATCTCCCGAATCAGGTTCCCATCTGCCACTGAGTCCAGTCTGGGACATCCCCAGTGCCTGCTCCATCAGTGGTGACGGCGACATAGCTGCCATAAGGGGGATTGGGTTCAATGCTGTTTTGGTATATATTGGTATATATTCCATTTTTATTAATATTTTCATTAGAGCTGTTCTGGTTTCTTTTTCCAATCACTGAGTCTCTCTCCCTCGTTCCCTTTCTCTTCCTTTTTGGGGAGGGAAGGGGTTAACAGAGAGCAACTGTTATAGGTCTAGTGGGCTGCCCTGACCCTAAACCTTGACAACCAGCCATCTCTTGTAGCTGCTCCAAAGCCCTCGTCTACAGTGGGGAGAGGAACTTTCCAGTAGGCTGACGGAGTACAGGTGGTTGAGTTTACCAGCTTTGCAAGTGGTTTTCATTTCTTTTTCCTTCCTGATATAGTTAAATGCACATTCCTCAGCTGTGTAAAAACAAATGGCCTACTCTACCACTTCGAGTGGATTTCAAATGAAAGCCAGGCTTAATTAGAGGTTTTGAAAGCTTAAGAGTTAATACGTGCCCATTAAATGCTAACCACCAATCATTTACTGTCCGTTTGCTAGCAATATGGAGCTGTGCAAGTGGCTCCAGCCGTCGGCACTTGCAGGCATGCCAACGTGGGATGTGGGGCTGGAATAGTGGAGACCATCTTAGGAGGAAGGATCATGTGCGTGGCACCATGCCCAGCTTGGGAGGGCAGGCAGAGGCCAGGGAAAGAAGGAGCAGATGTTTGACCTTTCAGAGGCTTGGAGAAATGTCTCTGGCTCAGAAATACCAGGAGGGTAAGCTTGTCTTTCTGTTGGATTTGCTGTGGGGTTTGAGCTTGCAGAGAGGTGGAGTGAGGAATTGGCTCTGTGTTGCCACCAGCAGATCAGCACCACTTGGCATTTTGCTGGCCAGCTCTTCAGCTCCGTAAGTCAACTGGATGATGGTGACGTTGTGCCTGGTGAGGATCACAGCTGCACAGGATGAATCCCTACAGTTGAGCCTGTGCAGGAAACACTGCAAGAATTATTGTTCCTGCTTTATAGGTTTGGGAAGCTGGGAATTAAATGAGTTGTCAAAGGCCACACAGAGAGCCGGTGGCAAAGCAGGCAGTATGCTGTGAGCCCTCTCTGCGCTCGGAGGCAGCTCGCAGACCACACTGTGTCTTAAAGGCAGCCATTCAACAACCCTGTGGCTTGCATGTATGTTTAAATGGAAGACAAATTGCAGCATTTTTGTCTTTATTTGCACTAGTAACATCTGTCCAGACTTCTAAGACTGCACAATGACTGATGAGTAGTTCAGTAAAGATCTCTAGCAGACAAAATAGACATGCAACACACAGGGAGTTATATGCTTAGCTTCCCTGCAAAAATCTCACTGACAGTCTTGCAATAAATATATAATTTTATGGCCTATTTCTCAATCATATTCTGCTACATAATATCATGCTAAGAACCGCTTGCTACCTTGCCAATGGAAATATGTTGCTGGCAAGCAGTAAGTCTCTCCAGATCTGCTAAAGGAGTCATAACTGTAACAATATAAGCAAATAGATCATCAGCATATTCTTTTCTGCATTTCCCCCTCCTCCCCTTTTTCTTTCCTCTCCTCCTTCTTTCCCCTCATTTCCCCCTCTCACTCTATTCCATCTCCCCTTCTCCCCTATCCCTCCCCCTCACTCACTCCTCCATTAGTGTTTAGAAGATTTCACAGTTTTCTCCCAACCCTGGAAAGAATGTAAGTCGATGCTGCTGATTGCCTTTGAAAACATTTGGAACAAATTATCTTTACTTTTGGAATCTGAATAAAGGAATGCGAGCCTCACTGGAGAAATATGAAATACAGGGTGGGATTCACAGAAGGTCTGTAGCTTTTTTTTTTTTCCTCTTTCTTTTAAAGAAAGAAAATAATACACTTTTTCTTTGATTTTTTTTTTACCCTTCTTTTTGTTGCTTCAGGTTAGAAAACATTTCATGTGGGAATAATGAAAAGTCCGGGAAAGTGCTTTTTTTGAGGGGACATCTTCATCAGATCTTTTAAAGGTGAAAATGATGATTGACATGAGTCAGTTGTTAGCATGAACTCTGTGAACCCAGGGGGCTTGATGAAGAAATGAAGCACATCTTGTATTCTCTCTGTCTTCTCTGGTGAGGGAGGATTTGGGTCACTAAAGCCTCCTTTTCCTGACTTATTCTGCTTTTAAATAATTTGCCTCAGTTTCCCTGCCTGCAGGCTGCTGCCACAATGTGGTGCTGTGGAGTTGCCATCACTAAAACAACAAGAGATCTCCTGAGGAAAGGTGCTGTGTAAATTTAGGACAACTCACACATTTCCAGATTTAGCCTTTCCTACGCATAGAGGTATTTGTATTCAAGATTGTATTTTGTCTCGTTGCAGAAAATGGTGCCAACCACAAAGGTTGTTTCCAAATCATGCTACGAATCATTCAAATTTGGTGAAAGGAATTGGGAACTAGGTCTTCTTTTTTTTTCCCTCCTGAATTTTGTTTGTTGTTTTGTTAGGTTTTCCTTTTTCTTTCTTCCTTTTTTTTAATTTGTTTTGTTCTGTTTTGAGCTCAGACTTGTGTCTAGTATAAATGCAAACGCCTTATAATGGAAAGATAGACAACTTTCCATTTCTTGAGGCCTCAAACTAGAAAGCAGGTCAAAAGCAGGAAAAAAGATATTCTGTTGTGCAGTGGCTAATATTTTCAGGCTGCTGACACACAGACAGGCTTGTGGGCACGGCAGCAGTAGGAACAGGGAGCAGGCAAACACCAGCCTTTGCAAAGTCAGTAATGAGATGTTTCATAGACACTTGTTTGATTTTAGGAACACTACATCCTTTTGCTTTTGAGGCTTAATCAATGGAAAATGAGGATAGAAATTGCCCAGGATCAGCCATCAAACCCAGTGGTGTGGGTTTCTCAGGTCCCCACATGGCCACAATGGGCCACTGGACCATGGCCTGACATCTCTGAGTTTAGTCCTTCCGTGGAGAAACTTAGAAACTGGGGAAGAGTGTCTCACTGTCTCACAGGGTTTTCCAGTCGATAGCTACACTGAGTCTCTGCTTAGTTTGCAAAAATTTGGAAGTACCAATGCCAAAGAAATTTTCCCATTTCTCTTCTGCTTTTCTGGAAACCCTCCAGAGGAGCTGATGCCTATTCATGCTAGAAAGCTGATGGGGCTACTGAGTTCAACCTGGTAAGCAGACCCAAATATAAATTGCTCTGAAGATCAAATAAACCTTTTTAAAGAGCAGATTAAAACTGTTTTCTAAGCTTTGGACTTTTTGTTTTGTTTCTTTGACTCATAAAGCTTTGGTGAATCCTGCCCTTAAGTGCCGGAGTTGGCAATAGATGCCAAAGCCCTGGCAGGTTTGAATCTGTTCACATAAACCCTGTGGGTGTGAATTTGATTCTTTCCAATGATTGTTTTGGAATGATTTAGTCACATTGTTTTGACCTACTTTCCCTAGTCGCAAACACCTTCCAAGCTGGTTATTGTTTATACAAAAGTACCGTGAAGGCTATTTTATACACTGGCATATTATTTCTGATAAATTTCATAAATAAGCCAAGAAATAAAAAATAAAATAGGAAAAAGTCATTTTAGGTGAAAACAGAATGCAAAGTAGGATGCAGCTATTCGTCCAAACTCTGGCAAAAGTTCCAGTGCAAAGAAGAGACTTGAGAGAGTGACTTCAGCAGGTTTAGTCCTCAGAATTTATAAGTTAGGGTATGAGAAAGCAGCTGGGAGGGAGTTCATTTTGAACTGAAGAAAAGAAAGTGGCTCAGAGTACAAAATCAAGTCCTCCACGCCTTGTGTCAAGTCACAAATTGAAGGGTGGAGAGGTTGCCAGGAGATGAAGGAAGGTCATCTTGGAGGGTTTTGGAGACCATTGCACAGTGGTTCCCTGCCAGGTCACAGGCAGTAATTGCCAGCATCTGGGACATGGGGGTATTTTCTGGAGACCCTCTCCTGACTAAGCTAACAGGCAGCCTGGGCCCATCAGCGCTACTGCGACAGGAATAATAGAGATGATGAGGCTCCTGCTTCCTGGAGAGAGAACGTGCCCTACGGACCTGAAGAGAGATTGGAATCAGAAAGATCATAAAAGATGGGACTGCAACAGTTGAGGTGGGGAGTCATTAAAGGGAAGTTAATACTGTGAGTGGGAGGTAGTCTATGAAAATATATTGGAAGCTGAAATGTAAACTTGAAGGGCAAATCTAGCCCTTTCCACCTGTGATTGTCAAAACAGTCCTAGGGAGTGAAGTGCCACATTTTTTTACCAGGATCTTGACATCTAGTAGCTTTTAATGCCTCTGGTAATCAATCTCTTCATATCTGACAGCTGGACTTGGAGCAAACATTCTTCTTCCAGTGTTTGCTAACACCTTGGAACGACACCATCACTAAGAAAAACACAAACCAGCCTCTTGTCTCCACCAGGGAAATCAGAAATGGTCATTAAGAGCATCAGGTTCCCACTTTCTATATAACATAAGCAGGAAAACATCTCTGTTAGGTCAGTTTTGAACTGAAGCACAGAAAAAATAAAAAATTGAGTGTAAATATGTCTTCAATGCCAGATCTCCTGGACTTGAGGAAATCCACATAAGCATACAGCTCCACTCAGCTTAAAAGCTTACAACAATGAAATATTACCAATAAAACATCATCAATAGACTTTCACATACAGTAATTGGAATGCAAAGGGTACTTAATCTTCAAGCATAGCATATATCATGGCTGAAGCCTGGAAAACTCTGAGAATAACAGCATTTATATCCCTTTTCATTTTCTGTGTTTTCTTTCTGTGCAAGACAAAGAAAACATCTGTAGGGAAAGTATCGGCTCTGTGGTAGAGGTTTTGGATTAAACTGCTGCTCTGTAAATATGTATGTATGTTTAAGATGTATACATTATTCCGAAAGGAAGCCAGTCATCCAGACATTGATTTTCCCGCAAGAAATATAATTCACTGATGCACAGTTGCTGTAATTTAACAAGTGCTATTTGCTCTTCTCCTGCAAGGATTTTTGCATTCAAAGGATACGGTTTGCTAATAAGTTTGTGCATATGTGTTGCAGAAGAGGGAAATCTTTACCTAGAAACCTTTATCTCCACTGAATGTTACCTTTCAGCTAATGAGATTGCTGTCACCTAAATTTTCATTGTTTTAAGAGCAAGTGGCTGCCGACAGTTTCCTTTCAAGCTTGAATGATGAAAGGAAAACACCACGCTGCCTCATCTGGCTAGCTTGCTGAGAGCTAATGAGCCTGCGGCTGCACCCATCTTTGCTATACTAGTGTGACCTTATGTCTGCTAATGCACAGGGAAGGAGTGAAAAATGTACTGCTAGTTCCCTCCAACAGTTCCCTGGGGACATGCTGAATGTGCCAAACAATTTAGTAAATATATATCAAGTTACTGCGTTGAAACATACTCCAATGTATTGCGACCCTGGGTATCTCAATCAAAAGATCATATGTTATTTTTGCTTATCTTCTCCCTCTGTGTTCAGCGTTTTATAACTCCTCTTGAAAAAATTTATACTTTCTTCTTAAATTGTAAACACTGCACAGAAGTTTTCACTTGGTGCCTAGTTTTATGGTAACCTGAAGTTTTTAACATTTTTTTTAATATATTTTTTCACCTTTTTGTTTTGTTTTGTCTTCTTTTTCCCACCAGGTAAATAGAAGTTGATATAAGATTTCATAGTGCAGGTTGGAAGGCTGCTTAGCTATTAGTAACTGAAGGCACTGAGTATAGCACAGACCATACATCTCAAAAAGAACTTCCATGCACAGTCAATAGAAATTATTTCACGGCTTCCCCTTGATGGAAACTCTTTCCTCTTTGTGCTCAGTTTCTATAAATATTGCTGGAAATCAGATTTACTGGATTTTAAGATCCAGCTTTCATTTGCAAACTTTACACTGAAACACAGGGTTTGATATTCTCCCTGTATGACAGTTATAGGTTAAAGCCACCTAATGGGGAGCAGAAATTACATCAAGAATTATATATGTATATCCCTCTCTATATAAATAGCCTTGTGAAATTGAACTGCTCAGAATGGATAAAGGGTTTTTGAAGACTATGGGAACTCAAGAAGTTTTTGATGGAAAAAAAAGTTAATTATGTTAAGTCAGTTAAATAATGCTAGTTTCCCAATGAAAGTCAAAGCAAAACATAAGATTCTAAAAGTATCAAATAAGTTACTAGTGACTGCTTATTTTCACAGCTCTAGGACTTGCCATCTGCTGGAATACAGTTCAGGGCTTCTATCTGGGCAGTGAGATTTGTGAGCTTTGCCTCTTATGTAATAGAAGCCTTGTTGTGTCTTGGTATTTTTGGCAACACCTGGAAAGCACAGCTTAAACTGACAAGTATATATATATTCACATTAATGTGAACCATGGAGAAAAAGTGGATTATAACCTTGAGAGTTTTATCTTCTTGGAGGAAATAGTTCATGAATTCTGAATATTTTGGGGTGATCTGGTCAAAGAGTCAATCAATAAACTGGGTTGAGAAAACTGCACCATATCTTGCATCAGTCTTGCATCTTCTGGAAGCATTAATGCTAGCTATGTAGAATTTCAGTTTCATACCTCACCAGATGTCTGCATCACCCACTTGTTCCATCATAAATTCAAACACAAGACATTCAAAAAATATCTGTCAGGCTGGCCACAGAGCAGAACAAAGCTCTGAAGTGGTCACTCCTTTAAATGTACCCAGTCTATTCCTCTGTGGTATGAGGATGTGCTTAACACATCACAGAATCACTGTCTTGTCCCAGAAGATAAATAATTTAGATCTTCATAAGATATTGTTGGGCAAAATGTCCCAAGACAGGCTCTGCTCACTTTTAGCTGCCTCGGAGCATGGAGAGAGTAAATTTTTAAGAGATATTACTTAATCGAGAAGACCTTATCAACTGTTGTCAGCAACACCCTGTGTAGTTTGACAATTTATGAAATTTACGTGTATTTAGCCATAGAAACAGGATAGACAGTTTTAGCTCTTCTGCCCAGTCCTCAGTCCACCGCCGTGTATTCTGCAATGATGTTTCTGAGGCCTCAAGACGACAGATTTCTAACATTTGTCTCAGGGATGGTCTTGGCAACAGAAGAGGTGCTTATCTTTTGGGAAGTCACTCCCTACCCTGAAAGAAAAGAACTTTGCAAAAGGCAGCCCTGATCCCAGACAAATAAAGTATGAGGAGAAGACAGTGATTTCCCTGCTTCGAGAGCAGAGAATTGCCAGGAGGGTAGACGAGGCTGTTGACCCCATGTGCCACTGGACTGACCACATCTGCCCCGCATTGCCAAGGTCCTTGCCAGGGCTGCTCAGTTGCAGGCAGCTGTGCTGCAAGGAGGCAGATCAGAACACAGACCTCCTGTCCTCTGCTTCAGTCTCCACACTTTTTAGTGGGCTGTTTTGCTTTGTTTTGCGGTTGCCAACCGGCACTTTTTCCTCTGCTGTTGGAACAGTAGAAGTGCTGGCTTGTTGGCACGGGAGCTGCTTTTCCCTCTCGTTAAGCCTGTCTGAGTTATTATTGCACTGCAGTCACCCAGGCCCTTTTGCTTTCTGTGGCATCAGCATTTCCCTGCAATAGCTGTTGCAGTGCACTCTAACCCTGTGGATGTGCTTTATAAGCCCTAAGCCTCAAATAACAGGAGCAATGTTTTCTTCTCTGTGGTCTCTGCCTTCACTGTAAATAAGTATTAGGTCTGAAACATGGAAACTTAGGTTTGATTTCCTTTGTTTGCCTCCATCCACACCTTCCTGAACTGCTGCAGTAAATCCTTCAGACTAATTGTTACCCTTTACAACTCAGAACAGTAAATGCTTACACATTTCTTAATGCACAGAGATGCAGCATGGCTCTTATCCAAAAGCTACAATCAAACCAGGACAAGATTAAGTATATTCAAGGAAAACACACCCACAATCTAATCAAGACAAAAGAAGAAATCCTGGCTCTGTTTGAGTCAATGGGAGTTTTGCCACTGACTTCAGTGAGGTTAGGATTTCACCCAAGATAAACAAGTATGAGACAAGACAAAATAAAATAGTTTAGAAGTGGGAAGGTTTGTGGATGACTCATGGGAGAATAGGGGAAGGGATATTTGCTTCCTAGGGGGAATGAAGATGAGGCAAAAAATGAAATATGAATATTTATATTTGGCTGAGTAAAGGAAAAGTGAGGGGTCCTGGTGTGCACTGCATCACAGAGCCTGCACCTTTCTGACAGCTGCAGGGAGGCCACCAAGACATGGGTAAGTGCCTGGCCCTGCTGGCACTCTGCTGATGAGGGTTTGACACCATAACCCAACAGGCAGCATGACAAATGGCTTCACCAAAAGGCACCAATTACATGATTCCTCACTGGAATCGCTCCCTCTTAATAAAGTGTTGAAAAGTTATTTACTGGGCTTTATTTTCCATTTTTTTTTTTAGCACTGGAGACCAATAATAAATGTCCCAAAACTTAGAGAACCAAATTGGATTAAAAAATAACAGAAATAAAATGTTTTGAAGAAAAAGTACGGTGTGTTTGTTTGTTTTTTTTTTGTCCTAATGCATCCATATTAGCATGAAAAGCTTATTTATTTATTATTTTTTTTTTCCCCCCAAGCAGCAAAAGCATTTCACCTGTTTTTTTTTTTTTTTTGGGAGGTGGGTTTCTTGGTGATACAGTGTGATTATGTGTTTTATAAAAGTTGGAAGAGAGCAGGGTCTTTCACTCTTAGTCTTGTTCTCAATAGGAAGTGAAGAGATGCTGGGTCTTGTCTTAGGAGACACTGTCTACCCTCAGCCTCATTGCCTCTGCCACTCGCAGGACCACTCTCTGGGAAAAGGAGCTACCACTGGTTCATAAGTGAGAGCTTGTGTACCTCACCATTCGGGCTTGCTTTTTGCAGTGATGGAATAATGCTTAAAGTAAGTAAAATGTTATGGTAATCTCAGCAAGCAGTAGCCTTGCTGAGGTTGTCATCCCTCTGCAAGGAAAGTTGTGCTGCTCCAGAAGATGATCCTCCAAGATGCCAGCAGAATTACCTTCTGCAGGACTTTGCTGCTACTTGCAATCAGCAGCACAAAGTCCAGTTGGAAGCCAGTGACTGGTGGGGTATCTGTGGGGTGCACTGCTACTCAGTGGGACATGGACAGCCTGGAAAAGTCCCATGTGTTTGGATAAATAACAAATTCCTTCCACTAATCCTCTCGCTTCCTATGGAGAGAATTTAACATCTGCACATTACTCAGGGACATTGTCTCTCTGATATCCCATGCACACATACAGGCAAGAGCATCTCTGACCAGCCTGGGCCAACTTCAAGACAACTCTGCCTCAGTGCAGTAAATAAAGGTTTCTTCACACACTTCATTGGGAACAAGACTGAGCATTAGTTAAATCTGTATGGCTGAATCACCTTATGAAAATAAAGATGCTGACAGTTTATGATAACTATAATGATGGTGTCTTCTATTAAAATGTCATTCATCGAACAGCCCTTACCACATTAATTTACTATTCTAAGTGCATGGGAAATGTCTGACATCCCATATACTAGTGAATAGCAACTTATTAAACTCACTCAATCACAATTTCTTGCAAGACCTGAATACAGCGAAGGTGGAGAGGGAACATTTGGCTCAGTCATATAGAGTCACTGTCCTTAGGGCTGCTTAGTGCTGCTTTAGGGCTGCTGAGTGGCTGACAGGGAAATTCCACTGCTCCTCTGCTCCACGTTGAATCCCTGCTAAAGGGGAACAGATCTGAAATCCATTTTCCCTTTGATGAAAGGAGACGGTAAAGAGGACTTAAAAGACAGTGTAAGAAGAGAGAATTGGTAGAGGAATTTTTTCTACTGATAGTCCTGTGCGGCCAATAATAAGAACTGAAGAGACCACCTCTGAATTGTGTCCAGTTTCTTTCAACCTCTGTTATATCTTGTGGTTATGAGTTCCCTGTAACTTCAGGGGAGCAGGAGACAAGTGTAGCCTTCCAGCAGCCTTATATCTCTTATCTGGCTTCAGCGACAACAAACTTTGGCATAAATAACATCAGTTTCAAATAGAAGCAGAGAGGAATCTAGACTAGCCCAGGTAGAGAGTGTGTTTTTTAATGAGTGCTTGAAAACAACATGGCTGCATCTGTTCTTGCAGCAGAGGTACAGAAGAAACCAGACAGCAGTCCAAGAAGAGGTCCCAAACCATCAGGAAGCACAATAAACTGATCAACAGGGAAGATATCTTCTATGCTTTTCTATTCTTTCAAACTGCCCTTCTTTAAAATGGCCCTGCATGGTCACACATACTGCTTTGCAGTGAGTGGGAAGACAGTTTGTGGTAAGTCCTTGTTAATGTCTCAGTCCAGAAAGTTCCCAAAGCATTCACACAAACCCCACTCCCCAAAAAGTGACATTCCAGACGTTTCTTACTATAAGTCTGTGTATGTTTATCTGTTACTGGAACCACAATGTGACTGCAAAACCCAGACTCATCCTTGGACTGGCTGGAGGCCTGCCAAGGTTTCCAAATCTCTTACAACTAGTGATTCAATGCAGTTATTTATTCACCTAATCAAAGAGTAAATAACATATACAGTTTCAGGACTTCAAAGATTCTGTGTCCCATGGTGGAATACAAACGAAACCACAGCTTTCATAATGCTGGTGATAGCTGACAGTAGCTATTTGGTAAAATAAGCTCTAACTGACTCATGCCTCCTGGAAGCAAGAACCATTAAAAAAAACCCTAACAGGCTAAATGGTGTGAATGAAGCAAGATTCAGACCTCAAATAGTAAGGGTAGACATAGTTGTTATTGTCACAAATACCAAGGGTTTAACCCAGAAAGATCTGTCTGCTGGGCTGAAAACATGAGTGGTACTTGGGGCAGAAGTAGTAAAAAAGTAAAGGAAGCTGATGAAAAGGTCCCCCAACACACTAAGTAAGTCATAGTACATATTCTGTTCCAAGAATAGTTTGGATGGTGTCTTAAGCAATTGTTTCACTCAGATAAAATGACATCAAGCAAGAGTTGGTGTTTCTAAATTCATTTGGAAATGTTACATTAATTACTTAGTACATTATATCGGGAAAAAAAAACAAACAAGCAAGAATTTCACAGAGTTAGCAATGTTTTCCACTAGCACCTGAAGGAATAAGGAGAAAAACCTGTATGCAGATTCTAGCCTTCACTGGTTATAAACTGCTTTAGAAATCAAAGGTGTGGCAACTGTTTTGGGCAGCAACAGACAGCTGTGTCCTGAATGACAAAACAAAAGCATCTACTTAATGTAGTGAGAGATTCAAGGAAGAGAGAGATGACAGCTGCATTTCCAGATGAGATTCATAAGCAATAGTATAATAAATAAATAAATAAATAATACAATCCACTAAAAAATATGGAGAGTCATTCTGGAAAGTGTGAATTGAAAAAGCAAGCTTGAAAAGCAGACTCAACAGCAGTGAGTCGGCAAGTAGGATAAATAGGACTAGACAATCAAGAATGATAATAAGAAAGGCAATGAGATAGAAAAGTCAGAAGAATGAGACAGCCCCTGCCACAACTGGATATGAAATAGTTATTGGAATGGACTAGCTACCTAGGAAGCAGAAGAGAAATATCTTGTGAATCACAGTGCATTTTCCTAGTTACTTTGAATTACAGATGCAAACAGCTGATATTGGAGAGCATTCCTAGTTCACCCCTCTACTATTGCCTTTCCTACTCAATCTCTTCAATCAGCATAGTTAGGCCTAATAGGCATATATAAACATTTTAATGAAAGCTCCAAACTGAGCAACATGCTTCTGGCTTTCTCCCCAAACTCAAGCTTGAGATCAGTCAAGATCAGTCAATTTTTTTTTTATGGAACTGTTGGGAGGAAAATGTATCTCTCTGATGTAGCTTACAGTCTACAAAAATAAGCCATGTGAAAAGCCCTCCCTCCAATGGGAGCCTCCATTCTTTGATACAAGGACTATTTTATAGTTAACAAAACTGTGTAATTATAAAAAACTCACTACTTTTGTAGGCACGTGGCAATGATCAGGTGATCCTCACTGGGATCATCCCTGCTTGACCAACTCTCAGCTGTATCTACTGTATGCTCACCTGTTGTGATAATGAGTTATATTTTTGTTATGGTAGGTGCCAAAAACCAGCTGGCATAGTAGGTGAAAGCACTAAGATGGGAAAGGTGGCATGATCTCAGAAGTCATCCAACAGAGGCTGATTCATTCCCTAACAGACCAGAACAAACCAGTTATCTGTATGCTCAACTGCAGCATCAAAATCTATGGTTAGTCATTGAAAAATCCGGGAGTAGCTTAGTATAACTCAGAAATACAAGATTATCCCCATGGCATTATTTAAGCAGGATCCCTTTGCTTATACAAAGTGGGTTTCCTATGGTTAAGCACATTGTCTGGTACTGGTATTAATGTCTTCCCCTTCCAAGTTTTCTAAGCCTTAGTGTGATGCAAGGTAGTCAGTGGAGAAAAGCACTGAGACCGCAATGTGAGACTCATAATGAACCTCATGGACTGCAACCACATCAAGCTAGTATCTGCTGAGTTACTATGTCATGTGGATGCATTTACTTGGCACATCTGTTTTGTGATGCAAAATGGGAGCAAAGCCACCTGGTGTGCTTATCAGTAGCTATGGAATAGAATAGAGTAAGGTAGAGTAGAGTAGGATAGAAAGAATAGAATAGATTAGAAATCAATAGAATAGAAAGAAAAAAGAATAGAATAGAATAGAATAGAATAGAATAGAATAGAATAGAAAGAACAGAATAGAATTAGAACAGAATAATAGATTTTTTCAGTTGGAAAGGACTCACAGTGATACCTCCATCTGCTTAGTCTGTGCTAACCTCTTGCTTGCAGTTTGTGAACGTCCACATGCCAGTTTGGTGGCTGTGTGTATAGTTACAGAAGCCTGTGTACTTGAAAAACAGATTTTTAAAAAGAAGAACAGGACTGAAATTCTGACACACCAAAAAAATCATGTTGCATCCCATCCTGTTTCATGCTGTATTGACATTTTTCCTTTAGGAGGCCACTCAAACACATACCAGCTGCTAACATGCCTCCTGTCCAAAGACGGGCCAATTTACCAGTCTCTGGTACCTTGTATAATCATTTGCACCTGTAAAAGGTCACTGTGAAAATACGTCAGATCAGAGCTGTGTTAACACCCACTGTGTGCAGATGTAAATGGCTAGCCACTGCAGAAAGCAACCAAGAATAGATCCAATATGCTACACTAATTAACTGCCTGACCAGATGAAACTAGAGGAAAACCAGAGGAAAAGGAAGACTCAGTTCCTTCTTTGTTAACACAAACATTCAGGCATTTTTTGTGGTCATGAAGCATATTTACACATTCTATAATACCAGAAATAAAGCCAGGAACAAAAACAGTTACTGGAATTGCCAATGACAACCGTTAATCCAGCACTGCCAAGCCCACCACTAAACCATGTCCCTCAGCACCACATCTGCACATCTTTTAAATCCCTCCAGTGATGGGGACTCCAACACTTCCCTGGGTAGCCTCTTCTAGTGCTTGACAACTCTTTCAGTGATGATTTTTCTCATAACATCCATTCTAAACCTCCCCTGGTGCAACTTGATTCAGTGATGCTCAGAATCAGGACAAGGGGCAATGGACAAAAAATGGAACAGAAAGTTCTAAATCAATATCAGGAAAAAATTCTTTAGTGTGAGGGTGTTGGAGCCTGGCCCAGGCTGCTCAGGGAGGTTGTGGAGTCTCCTTCTCTGGAGAGTCTCCAACTGCACCTGGACATGACTCTGGGCAACCTGATCTAGGTGACACTGCTTTATCGGGGGGGTTGGACAAGATGATCCCCAAAGGTCCCTTCCAACTCCCACCATTCTGTGATTTTGTGATTCTATTGGCTTCCTCTTGTCCTATAAGCTTGTTAACTTGGGAGAAGAGACCAACCCCCACCTTGCTACAACCTCCTTTCTCTGCCATGTTCATGATGTCCCATAAAGAGAAAGCTCTGTTGCAATTGCATCAGACAACATCTTAAAAAAATTCTGGACCCCCTGGTGACAATGTGAAGGTTGTAGCAAAGGCTCGGCATTCAGAATGTTTGGGAACCTATCTGATAAAGACATTCACAAAAGAGCACATTGTGCCAGACTGTTCCAATAGTTTTCTGGTTTTCTAGACAAATGAAGTGATTTTTCCAGAAAAAAAATAGGTATGAAAAGCTTCATTTATTAGGATTCTCTTACAACATTTGATTAAGTGCTACCTGAGACACAGCTACTTGGTGAAGATGAGGAACTGTAGAGGAAAATATTGGGTGGGAGAATGAGTGGCTAAAGAGGAGATAGCCAAGCAGCAACACTGAAAGTTGCATTATTATTCTTGAAGGAGATAATGCTTGTGGACTTCATTCTGTTCTTCTGCTTATGCTGGCAGAGGGCACCATCCTTCATCACTAATATAGAGGAAGGTCAGAAGGTGGTACAGATATGGCATGAGCTTGGAAACTTGATTGAGAGGAATATCGTACCATTCAACAGTATGGTGCAAAATAATGAATCCTGAGGGCAAGTATCTCAATATTTTGATATTCTGATAATTTGAGAGCTCATCTTTTGAACGACTGAGGAGGAGATGGCCTAGAGGCACTAGCTGATCACACACTGAATTTGTGGAATGACAAATATGATCTGATAGTTTGAAAAAAGGGAGTTTTTTCCAGATAATGAAGCCTTAATGGTGAGAATGCCTCTGAAGATGTGTTCAGGAGAGATGGAGCAAGGGTGCAAAGAGTTATAATGCAATAAGAAAAGAATTCTTGCAACTGTAAGGCAAAACCTAACCATTTTTAAGATGTTTCTCTTTATGAAGTAAGGGGAAGTTTAGTATGTTTATGCAGAAGATTATATGAAATGCCTGTAGTAGTCAAGGCTAAACTCGGTGGTCCAGGAGATCTGTAGGCACATAACAATCTCAGTTTCCAAGGCATTTGTAGCTCTTTGTGACTATTATTTCTTGCATAAACGCCATTTTTTAGCTTAGATATCCTGCCTTTTTCCCCTAATGCTTACTCTTATTCCCCATCTACAGGCTAAAATGCTACACTCTGTTAGAGAATTCAGCTGATCAGGTGGTCAAGAAGTGGAGTGACTTCACCCATACTGTGCATGGGTGGGTGCAACACAGCTCCAGTTGACAAGTTACCTTGGGACAGAGCTGTACCATCCTCTTCAGCATAACAGCTGAAGCAGCTTGAGCTGTAAGTACAACGTGATGGCTTCTGGACTGGAGGTGGTCCAGTTCTGGGGAGACTGAAGCATCTGAAGCATTTGCTTAGATCCTCTGTATCAGTGTTTTCTTCCTTTTAGTGGCCAAAGATTGGATTAATTGAAGATACCACTGAGCTAGGGGCTATACAAACATCTTCCCAAGCAAAATGTGACAAAAGCCAGCGATCCCCAAACACTTTTACTAGGCAAAACTCCTACTTTCTTGGGAACTCTCTCATCAAGTTTAGAGAACTAGAGACATGTACATGCTTATCATTGCAGACTGTTCATCACAGCTTCCCACAGAAATGGTGGTGGTGCTGGGCATCCATCTGAATTCCTCCCTCTCAAATATCAAACCAGAAAGTACCAGTGGTGCAGACAGAAGGGAATTAGAAAAAACAAAACTAGAGGAGCTGGCAAGAAAGGATCATTCAGCAATTCAGCCTATTACACTGTCAAAGATTTTTCAGAATCAGATTCTACCTATCCAGTTTTGCTCTAATTTTGTTTTGATTCTCTTGCAGCCGGTATTTCTGTCTTCCTATTAGTCTAGAAAATGTTGGTTTAATCTATAAATTTCACTTGTACTTTGAAATATCTTCTTTCTTAACTGCAGCAAATTCTTCCACCTTGGAATTTCAGTTTATTTCAAAATCTGTCTGCCTACAGGCAATTACACTATTGCTTTTCTAACCTGCCTGGTTGTAGACACAGACAGAGAAGGTATGTTTTAAAAAAAATAGCTTGATGTTAAGCTCTTTGCAGAATTACAGAATAACCCCAGATCAGTTGAGGCAAGAGGAATGAAGCGCCAGGTACTAAATATTCTCATAATTTCAGACTCTCTTCAGACAAAGTAGTTTTGAATTTGCTCCTTATTTTCCAGATCATCAACTTTAATTGTAAACTCTTCATCATTACAGACTATGGCCAGCATGAAATCTCAATAACTGCCGAAGCTTTTTAAGTCCAACACACAAACCTCCGTACCTATGGGGGTTCAGAAGAAAAGCTTTTTTAACTGTTTCTGTCCACAGTGGTAACCAGATCCTGAAGTAGTGACCTGGAAAGTACTTTGAGATCTCTGGATGAAAAGAATTCCCATTCTCAAATTCAGTAAATACACAAAATCATAGCTTATTTCATAGAATCATGGAATGGTTTGGTTTGGAAGGGACCTTAAAGATTACCTCTAGTTCCAGAGCCCCCTGCCATGAGCAGGGACACCTCCCACTAGACAAGGTTGTGCAAGGTCCTATTCAACCTGGTTTGAACATATCCAGTGATGGAGCATCCAGAACAATTTGAAACACATCTGCACATTTGAAATGCTTCATCTGATGTTTTTTGTAAGAGAAGCCCTGCACCTTGAGAAGTTATGATGATATTTCACTGGTCAGGGGTCACTGCTGTTAGTGAACATGCCAGAAACTGGTAACATAAATAGAAGAAAGGAGAGACATTTTCCTCTATCATTTGAACCCATCAGCCCTGAAAGTGACGCGTTGGTTCCTCAGGCCAAAATGGGCAATTCAACCAGGTTAGCAGTTTCTATGACCTCACGGCTTTCTATTTCTCTATATGAAAGCCAGCAACTTCAGGAACCTATAAACTATGTTCTGTTACACTGCTCTGCAAGAACACTCTTCATAAGAAATATGTTGGTCACACAAGAATATTAAAAATATTAATTTCTGGAGGCTTCATTGCAGCAATAGGTCCAGGAGTGCAATTTAAATCAGCTTAAAAGTATTTAATCAATCCTAAGAAATACCAGCTTTAGGAAAACCAGGAACATTGCATGGGAATCTTGACTAAAATAGAAGTTTTGTACCAAGGCTCAAGAAACTTAGAATGAGTCAATGCTTCTTCTTTTCTTTCAGAATTAACAATTTTTGCCCACATCCATTGTTTTTGTTCAAGTATTTCAAACAGTGCAGGGACAAGGTTAACTCCACCAGGCATAAACTGTAGGCAACAGGAGTGGTCTTCCACCACCTTGCAGCCAGCAGCTGGGATATTTACCTACGCTGTGAAAAGTCCAATTCAATTTCCTTTTCTGCTGCTGATGATTTGAACTTGCATATCCCAGGTCAGTGGATTAATTAGGATGCTCTGTGGGTTGCCTGGTGGCGAGATGCTTGGTCCCTCCTCCACACTCTTCAGTTTTCCTCTGCGGGTGCTGTTTTATGTTGTATAAATAGTTAATCACAGTGGTTGGGACTGGTGCAGGAGAGCTCTGGCTCGCAGACAGCATTGAATTGTCAGGGCAGAGTCATTCAGCCTCTCCCTGGCTCAGATTGTCTATTGAAGTACAGCTCAAAGGTTCCAGCAGATAAGACGATGAAAGGCCAGCCCTCCTTATGCCCCACAACCTCTGATTAGGACATTGACTGCAAATGTAGGAGATGTTCATCCAAATCCTTGCTTTGAATATTTTCACCTCCCTTTTCATAAGTCGCTCACATTCTCCATCCCTCAGTTTTCCATACCTTGTGGGAAAACTATGAGGTAGCCAGAGCCTACAGTGATATAGGCTTTAGGAATTTTTCAATTGTATAGGAATAAAAAAAAAGAAAACAAACTGAGTGCATGGTGCAGCTCCTCACATCCCACTGAAAGGTGATCTCCCTGGGGCTGGATGGGCAGTCACTGCACAGCCATGCAGACCAGTCCCATGAGGCACAAACGCATCATGTCATAGGATCCCATCATCATTTTGTAAAGTAGTTATATGTTGCCAGTGCTCTGCAAATTGATTCTGACAAGAAGGATAATAATAACACATCATCCACTAGACCATCTGGTCTTTCCTACTGAAAATATCTTAATCAACTATTAGAAATGTTTAATATGCATTAGAGCAAGAATTATTTGTGGGTATTAAATTGTGGCTGAAACCAAATGCAGAGAAAGACTGTACACCCATAATCTTAGCTGGTGTGGAGTACTGTTGCAGAGTCATTACAGCTATGCTGGCTTATTCTGGTTGAGCATACGGCCCATCATATTTAGAAACACAATATTAAGACTGGTTATGTTCTGAAACTTAATGAAATTACATTACTGGAATATCTCTAGTGAAATTAATGATCCAAAGTATTACAGTCAAGCAAAAATCAGCCTTGTCTTGAATTTTGAAGGTCATTTGGAATTGTATAAATGAAGCTTTATGATTTAGAGCTTTGAAACAATAATAAGGCAAAGGGGAAAGGGACAGTGAGGGGGGAAAAGAAGAGTCATCTCTACCCCCCATATTGCAATTAATCTTCTGAAAAAAGCCTATGGACATCTACCCTCCTCCCTCAAAAAACAACCCCAAACCCACAAAACCAAAACCCTAGTGACATTCAGAACAACCTGATAGCCATTATTTCTTCTGACTTGTTCTTGTGACTGGGCAGAAGAGGATGCAAAAAAAGAAAAAAAAAGAAACTGGAGAAGGTGTCTCAGCTCAGACGTTAGACATTGCCTGCTTGCCAACCTGACATCCTTCTTTCCTCTGCAAACCCATAACAGTAACCAGAAAAATGATGGATTTAGGGAAAAATCAGGAGGAAAAAAAGAAAATAGCTTTGAGTCAAGCCAAAGCAAAGTACTTTGGCTTACTTAATGGAATGAAAAAAAAACACCAAACACAACAAACTCCCCATGGAAATAAAAATTTTTAGGGAAAAAAATATTGATATTCAAGGATGTTTTTCTGGTTTTAGAGACAAAAATATTTCACATTATTTTCCCTTTCCATAATGGTGCCAGCACCTTAATTTTTCTTTCTTGTTTTGTAAGGTTGCTTATGAATTTACTTTTTTTCTTTTCTTTTTTTTTTCCCTTAAAAAAAAAAAAAAGTCTTCTAGACTTTTAAAATTAGATCTCTCATTTTGCAGCTTTGGAAATAACATTTTTTTTTTACCTTAAAAAAAATCATTCATTATATCTTATCAAAAGCATATGTTTCACTGGACTAAGTTTTCCATTAATTACTTATCTCACATAAATATTTTATCCATCTCTAAACAAGACCAACAGAGGCTGAAGATATTATTAAGTCCCTAGAGAATAAAACAGAAAAAATGAGGAATGAACTACTGAAAATAAGAAATTACCCCAAATGATAGAAGAAATTTGTTACTTGGAGAAGTAGGATACAAGTGAGTTAAAAAAGAGCTGATCTTACTGCTCTTGGCTAAAAATACTTGAGCAGGTTTGGCAAAACAGTCACAGGTTAAAAATCCCTGCAAGTTATTCCTCACCCAAGCCATCCATGACAAAGATTAAACAAGTGCTTCTTGTGCCTAATTTTGCCCATGTAAGGTGGGAGTTAATGAATGCTACCTTGGTGCCTTGAGAGTTGAGAGATATATACAGACATACAGGGTGAAACTGTAGTCTAACTGAAATCCAGAGCAGAATTTTCTTTGACCTTGGGTTCTTCTCTTTTATTCCTGTCACTTTTCCTCTAGTTTCACCCGTAAGAACAAGATTTCAGAAAGGAGGATGTGTCTGTTTGTATTACTTCCGTGATACAGCAATACAGCCCATCTCCATTATATCAGGCCTTGTATGCAAAGAGGGAGAGATCCTTCCCATAATGTCTTCACAAATACCACCAGCAAAGCAATGACAAGAGTAAAGGACGTATTTGCTCTCTAGTTTCCAAACACTGTGGTTGACCTGCTCCCTTCTGGGGAGCAGGTTTAGGCTTAGACATTTGCCAAGAAATCTTTACCCCTGGCCCACACAAATCTGACATTCAACTAGAGATGGCAATATTTTTTCAGGCTTTTTTTTCCACACTCTTGAGTGGAAAGAGCATTAGTATAATTAAATTTTTAGAAGGGGAAACATTAACATAATTGAAAAAAAGTAAAGCTAAATCAAGACAAGGTGATGCTCAAGCTGACCTGTGCTGAAATATAATTTTTAAATATTCAGTCCATGAAACTATCCCTAGATTAACTTTTTATCTTCTTTTATTTTTTTTTTGAAAAAATGTTTTGATATTTACATTTTCATGGTAAAAGAAAATTGTTTCTATGCAGCTGTGTACTTAAAGTTGACAGCTGCATTTTTCACAGATACGATCACTCAAGCTGAGGTCGTCACTCAAGCAGCTTGAGCTGATCCCATCCAGTCCTTTGGAAAGGATCAGAGTTACCTTATAATTGTCCTGAAGAGAGAACAGCCCCAGGACAACAGAATTTTCAGTACCATGTTGCCATGCAGACTTTTTGCTCTCTTCTGACCTCAGAAGAGTTTTGTGTCACTAGCTTTATACTTTCTGTATATGACAAGATAGAAATCATGAAGTCCGAAGTGTTAAGAGAAGTTGGTACATTGCAGGAGGCAGGACTGGATCCTGATTCTCCTGTGGGGTATGGTTGCCCATTGGTCCAAATCTTATCAGCGTCAAAATCAGAATGAAAACTGCCTTAGACAAGCTCATGTCAATTCATCTGTGGAGGCAGTGCTGGTGCAAGAATTTCATCCTTATAGGATGTGGATTGTTTACCCAATGTCCAGTTTACAGAGTTCAGATTTAATCTGCTCGAGGTATCAAGGGACCCATGCTTCTTTCCATTTGAAAATAAATAAATAACTAATTAACCAGGAAGAAAAACAGACTGAACAAACTTGTGTTGTTCAGTCAATTACACCTAAGAAGCTGTTGATGGAACTTGAAGAGACAGGAAAATAAGTCAGGGTCTCTCTAGGGAAAAGGGAAACTTGCTTTCTCTCTCAAGATGTTCTGACAGAGCTCAGGTTTACATCCCTTCATCACCAGGTTTACATCCCTTCCTCATCATGCCTGCCTAACTAGTGCTTCAGTTTGGGGTTTTCTGAAGTTCAAAAGCAAACCCCCACATCTTGTGCACCCTGTGAAGATGAAGTCAAGAAAGATGAGCCAGCCATGGAGTTGCAAGGCATTATAAGTAACTTACATGTGTAACTTCCCCTCTTTCAGATACCTCATCAGTCTGGAAGTTGCATTCTCTGTATGTCTTTTCTGCCAATTCATTTAAACTGTCAAAGAGCTTGTTTTCAAAGGACTCGAATGACAGCTCAGAAATCCATCTTGGTGGATTGGCAGGGCCTGGGAACTGTGTCTCTGAACTGAACAGAGGTCAGCCATTTAATTTCATACAGGTTCCCATGATTTATAAATGCTCCAGCTCTCAATAGAGCATGGCCCGTGCTTCCTCTGCCCGTCAGGATGTAATGCCTGTCTAGAATTGCTCCCTTCTGTATATCGTGTACAATTACAACGCACAATACCCGTGCCAAAATAGATCAATATACTATTATTATTCTTATCTCAAAAGGGGCAGCAGGTGGGCATCCTGTGAGCACAAAATGTGATAAAAGGATTCGTCTTGTCAGGTCTTCAGCTGACCTCACTTCTGGTTGGTGGTTTGAGCAGCGTTAATGAGCACAGGTAAAGTCAGCTCTTGGGATAGACAAAGAAACTCCTCTGGTAACATGCACAAGGGAGAAGGAGGGAATTCACAAGGAATTTCTTGTGAGAAATAGCAATGTTTTACAACACTAAAACCTTTCACAATATTCTAGTTTGTTTATTTTTTGGACAAAGAAGGGAAATTTTAGAAAGACACAGAGAAAGTTTGCCCAGCTCACATAGTTTCAGAGGAAGGAACTGAGATTTCTGGTTTACCAGCCTTGCCTTGCTCCACGCAGTATGATACCTTTGTCATTCCTATGTTGCTTCACCCATCCAACATAGTCACAGGAACAGTCAGAAGAATTCAAAGATAGCCTGAAAACTTGGCCTGGAAGTACCATGGGAACAAAAAAAGTTGTTCAAGACATGCTGAGAACTTTATATTTGAGATCTGCAAAATGATTCTGTCCAGGAAATATTCAGACATCTGACAGTTCTAGGGAGGGAGAGGGGAAGAGATGCTCCTAATTTTTTCTTCCCATTGTCTTTTTGCTTAATCCTATTTAGTGAGATCTTGTGTGCTGGGATATCCAAAGTCCTGAGGACTACCCTATGCATCTTGTACTAAATCTTGCAGAATAGAGCACCAGAAAGAAAACACCTCACCAGCACCATCTCTGTAACCCTTGTACATCATCCATCTTTCTGTGCCACACATAATTGCAGCCCTAGTAGCATCAGCCTCCTGGCGTGAGTCCATACATTGAGCGATTATTCTCTTCCATCCAGACTGATAGAAGGCTCCATGCCTTGGCAGAATGACTAAGCTATCTATATATCTATGCTCTTTTTATGACTTGGAAAGTTAAACTGCTTTCTGTCTCGATTATTTGCCTTTGAGAAACTTGCAAAATAAAAGGCAACAGTATAAATGGAACCAATATGTTGAAGTTCACCATCTCTAGTTGATTTCACAAGCAGCTTCCTATTATCCCTATTATTGGCAGACCTTTTTTTTTTTCCTTTCTGTTTGTACCTGTCTAGCTTGCCTTGTTGTTTTGTGTTGGTGGAAGAACAGGAGCCATGAATATAAAAATACATTTTCCATTGCTGGTGCTTGTAGGAGACAAGGAGAAATGAGCCAGCCTAGACGGTATTTGATGTCTCTAAGTCAAGTATATACTATTAAAGACAAACCCTTCCTTGGCTTTCCCTTAAGCTGGTAGTGATTTGGATGCTCCATTTGAACTTCCTGAAATTAAATTAACCCAGCCAGCAAAGGCTGAAACGTTTCACAGTAATGGTTTGCACAAGATGGATGATGGATCATGAACACAGTTTCATCAGTCTCAAGTTGCCTTCTGCACCACTCCTGGGCCCTTTACTGTCTGTGCTGACTTCTCAGGAGTTTGAAAGGAGATATGCCTTTTGGTTAGCAAACTCCTGGCGTGTCTATCAACAACCTGAAACCAGCACAGGATGGTAAGACCTCTCTTAATTTCTCTCCTTGTATCTAAGCATCATTATGCGGTAGGGACTAACCATCAGTGAGGTCATATCCCTGTCAAATATAGGTTCAGTCATTTTCATTGCACCCCACTATATGTTTCCATAGCTGAATACTGTGACATTGGAGAAAGAAGGAAGACTTGTGCCTCTGTCTCCCATTTCATCTCTCTCCCATGGGTATGGTACTGTCATATTCATTGCAAACAGCACCTGCACCAAAAGGTGGTGCTCTGGGTAAATGGTTGTTCTAGTCAGGGTTGCTGTTTGGGATGTTTGCACTGTCCTTGTGGACACTCTAACTTCATTAACTATAACAATATCAATAATCAGCTAATTCCATCACATGTTTATGTTTATAAAGAGCCACAGTCATATTCTTGTCTTTCCTTTTCCCATTTGTAGGTGGTCCAAGTAGAGCTTTACATGTTTTAACAATCCAAGAATATCTGTAAAATGTCTATGCCTTGCTTGGAAACAAAAGAAAGGAGAAGCCTGAAAAATAAAGACTTCTCAATACCATTTCAGGGTACAATATATTTCATCAGAGCCTCCTTAATTACTTTGGAGAGGCTTACCAGATCAGCCAGGAAACTTTAGAATAGATTCCCAGCACAAGATACAGATGAAAGCAGTAGATGTTGTCTACATTCACCTCAGCAAGGCTTTCGACACTGTCCCCCACAACATCCTCATAGACAACTTTAGGAAGTGTGGCTTAGATATGAGTGGACATTGAGGTGGAGAACTGGCTGAATGATAGAGCTCAGAAGGTTGTGATCAGTGGTGCAGTCTAGTTGGAGGCCTGTGGCTTGTGCTGTTCCCCAGAGGTCAGTACCGAGTCCAGATTTGTTCAACATATTCATCAATGAAGTGAACCCTTAGCACATTTGCTGATGACAGAGAACTGGGCAGAGAGGTTGACATACCAGAAGTCTGTGCTGTCATGCAGCAAGACCTGGACAGGCTGGACAGCTGGGCAAGGGTCTCATGAAGTTCAACAAAGGCTCGTGTAGGGTCCTGCAGCTAGTAGGGAATAATTGCATACACCAGTACAGGTGAGGTGTTGGCCTGCTGGAAAGCAGATTCATGGAGAAGACCTGGAATTCCTGGTGGACAAGTTAAGCATGAGCTAGCAATGGGCGCTTGTGGTCAAGAACATCAGTGGTGTCCTGGGGTTCATCAAGAAGACTGTGTCCAGCAGGTCAAGGGAGATCGTCTTCTGGCTTTACTCTGCCCTAGTGAGACCACAGCTGGAGCACTGTGTCCAGTTCTGGGCTCCCCAGTTCAAGAGGGGGAACTACTGGAAAGAATTCAGTGGAGGTTATGAAGATGCTGAGGGGACTGAAGCATGTCTGTGACAAGGAAAAAATAAGAGACCTGGGGCTGTTTAGCCTGGAGAAGCCTAAGAGGGGATCTTCTCTATGCTTATCAACAGCTAAAGGGCAGGTGTTAAGAGAGATGTAGTTTAGATTCGGCTTGGAGCTGAGAATCATGTGAATCCTCGCTTACAACCCCGTTTCCCTCTGTGCGATGGGAAGGAGAATAAGGAGGAAAAGGCAAAACGTCATAGTTTGAGAGAAAGAGAATTCAACAGAACAACACAAGAGGAGAGGAAACAGTAACAAAAATAGTAATGAAACAATAAAAAAAGTGAGTAACACAGAATGCATTCACCATCTAGAGCTGCACCAATCATACAGCAGCGACCACATGCCTGGCCTGGCCCACTCCCACCCCTTATATAGTAGGTATGACATCAGTATGGTGTCAAAAATCCCATTTGCTGGCTCAGTTGTCAGTTCTGGCTGTGAACCCCATTGGTGAAAATTACCCCCATTGTAGCTGAACCCAGGACAAGGATGGGGATGGTGTCTCTTCAATGGCACCCAGCAATAGGTGGAAACTGGAACACAGGGAATTCCATTCGAACAGGATGAGAAGCTGCTTTGCTGTGAGGATGCCAAAGCCTGGCCCAGGCTGCCCAGAGAGGTTGTTTGGTCTCCTCCTCTGAAGACATTCCAACCCTATCTGGCTGCCATCCTGGGCAACCTGCTCTAGGAGACACTGCTTTATCAGCAGGGTTGGACAAGATGATCCCCAAAGGTCCCTTCCAACTCCCTCCATTCTGTGATTTTGTGATTTATGGAGGAATACTCCTGAAAACAGAATTTATTCCTGTGCATAGTGTCAGATCAAAAGTGTTAGGCAGGAAACTTCCTTCCTCTGTGTTCTTGGTGCAGTTCCAAGTGAGTTTTCTTAGAATAAATTAAGTTCTAGGCAATCAGAAAGTTGGGCTGGGCAGTGTCCCATTTGACAGCTTACTGTGTGCCAAGCTCACTGATTCCTGGCTACCTCAGAAGCTGAGATGTCATTGTGAACCAAAAGAATAAATCTAGAGTGAGAAACAACTACAATTACCTGAAAAGAGATTGTAGAGAGGTGGATGTTGGTCTCTCCTCACAAGTCACAACTGATAGGACAAGAAGCAATGGCATCAACTTGCACCAGGGGAGTTTTGTGTTTGACATTAGGAAAAAATTCTCTGCTTTTGGATTATTAAAGACTGGAAGAGGCTGCCCAGGGAAGTGGTTGAATCACCATCCCTGATGTATTCAAAAATCGTCTAGTTATGGTGCTTAAGGATATGGTGTAGTAGTAACACGGGTAGAGCTAGATAACGCTTGGACTTGATGATCTCAAAGGTCTTTTCCACCCATAGTGGCTCTGTGTGATGTGTCTAATATGCCATTTCATATACTACCTCGCCAGCATGGTCAGTGAAATAGAAGTTCAAGTACCCTCAGTGGAGGAGTGCAGCGTAAGAGTGTACTGTGGATTGCTGCATCATAAGCAGCCACTGAAGACTGTATTTCCCACAGATTTCATCTGGACAGGCAGCTCTCAGACTCCATGCAAATAATGGAGGTGGAATCAATGATGCCTGTCTGTTTTTCCTGCATTCCCAGCATAGCATGCCTCATCGCAGAGACAGCTTTGCAGCATGTCACAAGCAGTACTCAATCCTTTCAACAAAAAAATAATGCCAAAGGCTATAAAATCTTTCTTTCTGTCTCATAAAAGAATTGAAAGAGTCCTCTGCTGCCTTTTGTAAATGGCAGCCTCCCACCAAATGCCAAGACTGGGGACAGGCCGGAAGATGCTTCTCACTTTGTAGTTCTCAACATACGTAAAGTGAAGCCAATTTACCCTTCCTGATGATCTTGATCCTCGAGCAGCGGAGCCAAATGCAAGATTGTGTTTGGTACACATTTATGAGTCTATTCACACTGAGAGGCATTTCGTATTCAAAGTTTGAGAAAGGAATCCACAGTGAACAGCCACAGAGTAGAATGAAATATACAGAGCAGGATTATTCAGCAGCTGTCAATTTGACTTTTGTTTATGGAACCAATATCTTATATGAATTACCCAAATCCACAGAGTTCATGAGTATTATTAATGGTGTTAAAGATGGCATACTGTACACTGCAGATTGCAAAAGTGGCACTTTGCCAACCAGTTACCTACTGGGACACTCATTAGAACACAGGATTAATTCACTTCCTTGGAAAAAAAGCTCAAGCAAGTGAATTTTCAGACAGCAGGATGAAAAATAAATGGTTCACATTAAGCAAAACGTTCCTGTTTGTCCAAAGCAAGCATCTTTTTGGATACCATTGGATTCCTGCAACTGAAAAATGAAGGAAAATGTGGTTTAGGGTTCAGCCTGTTTTGGGTGGGAGCCCATGAACTGCCAAGAAAACACTACATCACAGCAACATTCCTGTTTCTTCTTCTTTTCTTTTTCTTTTCTTTTTTTCTTTTCTTTTTTCTTTTCTTTTTTCTTTTCTTTTTTCTTTCTTTTCTTTTCTTTTCTTTTCTTTTCTTTTCTTTTCTTTTCTTTTCTTTTCTTTTCTTTTCTTTTCT
>JANHFX010003950.1:0-11998 GCA_027560015.1 Chloroceryle amazona
CAAGAATGAGACCGGCTATGACTGACTATTTCTAGGGTCCTGTAACTCAAATCCTTTTTTTTAAATTTTATTTTTTCTTTGTTTTACTGACAAACATAAAACCCAAACGGAAAGAGAATGCAGCTTGTACTCACAAGTTTCATACCGAACCCTTATCACAAATTCACAGTGGGCAACTATCAAAGGAGGTAAAGGGAAAAAGGGGGAAATGGTGGAAGAGGCAAGGAAGTGAACTTATGTAGAGGAGATAGTACAGATTCACCTGCTCCTTCTTACTTCTGGTACTCTTTAACATACTAATTATGTTCACCAACCAGTGAACAGGAGACACATTGCCTCTCAGCAGTACCTTTTTTCCTCACAAGTTAAAATGAAAAATGCAATTTACAGTCAAATTTAGACAAGGAAATTTCATGGGTATTAAAAACTGTTAGCTACACTCCAGTATCTGGTTTATACACTTGTTAGAAATACTATCAGTCTCCAAATACCTTTAGTGACAATACTCCCTTTTCTCATCTTTTAGGACAAGGGGAGTTGAAAAAACCTCCAAAAAACCCAAATGAAACAAAACAAAAGAAAATAATTGTGGGAAAAGTGTGGTTATGTAATCCTCTTTAAAGGAGTCCTCTATTTTTTTTTTTTACAGGGTGCGTGTTTTTGTGGGCTGCACTGCAAAGCTTTCCCACTACGTGCATCTTCATTTGACAAAAATTTATTCATCAGATTTTATTCCTTCATTAAATATCTGTAAACACGAATACTAAGATCTGAACAGGTCTGTATGATAGGATAAGACAGAGCAGGCATTTCTCCGAGTTAGAGTTTTAGCCAGTCTAGCACTCTGATGAAGAGAGACAAAGTGCCATCTAGTGAAAGTAAGAACTGTTAACATAAAGGTGAAGATCTTACTGAAGATTGGTTCAACAGTGTCAATTCCCAGATGTGCGAGTACAGCTAGTGTTTTTTCAAGGAATGTCTTAATTTATGCAGCAAGCTAATTATGAAAATTATTCAAATCCATGAGTACTCCATGAATTTTTGTAGGTTTTTTTTTAGGCAAGTAATGCATAATTAATATTTTTTCCACAAAACAAAGCATGATTCAGTTGTGCTGGAAGTTCTATAGCTGTTCTGTAAAAGACACTTGCCCTTCTGGAAACACCAACACCTCAGTATGGTGCAGACCACTCACCACCCATGAGCTACTGGACTCAGCAGGACTAAACTGCTTGAGGTCAATAAGCAGTCCACACACTTGATAAGAAAAACAAGAGAAATTACACTGAGAACATTAACCTGTTTCTATCCTACCCTCTCTCCAGTTCATCTGGCTTGAACAGATTCAACACAAATTGCATATGGAATTAATATCTGAAATCATTAATGCTTAGAACCATTGCTTTTACACTATTGTCCACTGGTAAATAAGTGTCTTTAAGAAGCTCCACTGAGTCATTATGAAGCAATCTCAAATAATTAAACCTCAGATTAAGGGTAATCTGAAACATGAAACCACTAGGCAACTCAAAGATTACCTTTTGATTTTCAAACACCAAGGACTGACACAAATTTGCCTTAGATCTGAGATACAGGACACAGTATTTATAATCTAAGGATTTAAATAACTGTAAATATGCTCATTTTTATAGAAGTATTGTTTGTTAGAGAGAAGCTGAAGCAAAATACTCGGCTTGAGTGCTTTCTCTTGTTCATCCTGAGTTGCCAATTGTTTCACAACCCCTAGCTACTCTGTACCAGTGTGCTTTCTAATCATAGTGCTTCTCTCTAACTCTTCACCAATTATAATTTAAAGAAAAAAACAAACGCAACAAAACCACAAAACACTTCAATGTCACCATCTGACTGTTGTGAACACCACTTCATTGTGAAAAGTGAAGCAGTTTGAGGAAATACTATCATGGTTTAGGTATTGAACTAATTGAACTGGGGGGGGAATCTGGAAAAACACTCCCTTCCCCTGTGCATATGAAAGATTTCAAAATCTTTCATTTAGTGATCCGAATTTGTCAGCGAGGTTGGACGAGATGATCTCCAGAGGAACATTCCAATCCCTACCATGCTGAGAGTCTGTGAATTGCAGAACACTGGGACATTTGCTTAATTTCCTTCAACTTTTATTATTTATTCTACACCAAGCATACTGCAGTATGCATATTTTCACACCTTTCTTTTCACTAGCTTATAATTTACTAGAGTTACCTGTGGTTCACATGATAAACCTACTTTATCTAATTGAAAGTCACATTATTGCCAATTTAGTCTCCCTTCATCTGCAAGTTTCCTGCTCAAACTTCAGTTTATTATTACATAAGTCTATACCATAACCAAAACTACTATTACAATTTGTTTCTTATCAAGGATGTCATTACTCGACTAAAAAAAAAAAAACAGCACAAAAAGCACCAAAAAAAACACCAAACAAATAAACCCATCCCTTTCTGTAAATTGATTTAGGATGCATTGTACTGGGCACTGGAAGAACTCAAACATCAGAGAAAGGACTGTAAGCAAATAGTTGTTTAAACCACATTAGTTTATAAAAGCACATGAAGGATGTGGAATGGTTCTAGGAATAGGAATGTACTACAGAAAAATTAAAGGCTGACTGCTATGAAGAATGGCGCAGAGGGTCAAGTGTTCTCATTACCACATTTCCTGGGGGTGTATCCTGTTAGTGCATCCACACACTTGTGTCTCCTGGCATGTTCAAGGAGTGACACAGGATCAGTGCAAAGCCTATTAGCTCATTTATTAATTTATTCTACCTGCCATCAAAGCACAAAAAGAAACAGAACCTGACACTTTGGGGTTAGCTGATTTGTTTAAGTAATTCTCTACTTTTATCTTTGTTTTATTTTATATTTAATTTCCTCCTAGCATTACATTTGAATAATAATTCTAAACATGCTTAATCATCAAAAAGTTCCTGACACATTCTATAAAAGCAATAGAACTTGCTTTTATTGTCTCTTCTGATGTAGAGAGAGTAGAGTTAGAAGCAATAAATATTGAACCTCAAGGAAAAGACTAAGTATTGATTTCTTTGAATGATTTCTACATATGCTATAGAGTACATATAACACTGATCTCTCAATGTTTAATACAATACAACTGGTAGTAAATTTCTTAGTTGCTGTATCATATATTGCTAATTAAATAGTTCTGTCCTGCCCAAATTTCCATTCAGGTGTTTGCCTACACTTCCTTATTTTCTGCTTATATATTGAATCAGTGGTTCATCCCCTATTCCCGTTCTGATGTAGGTAAAGTAAGCTGAACTAGAATGAAGCAGTGATATCAGCTGCCATGGGGCAATTGTGGGGAAAGGAGGACATATCAGAAATGAAGGCATCAAGCCATCAGGTTGCTGTCTGCAGACATGGAGCATTTACCACCTCAAACTCAGACCTAAGCTCTATTACAGGATATCATACACCTTTACATGAGGAAGGTCAGAGTGTCCTGTGACTGGATAACACCAAGTTATCTGTTAATAACAGTTACCGTCTCTGCTTTCTGGGATAGGGATCTGACATCAAGTTACCGAGATTAAAAATACTTTATTCTTTTATACAGAAGCTTACGATACTAAACTATTTAACTGGTCTAATACCTAGAAGTTAGCATGAGTAATTTACTCCTCTTGAGCAATGTTCAGTGCTGTGACTGTACTTTAGCATGTCGATAAAGTCCGCTTGCTTTAAAACCTTGTCAGATGTAAATGGAGGAAACCTTAAAAGATGGTACATAATTTCACTGCAAAGTCATTGCCCACCCCCCCCAAAAAAAACACACAAACAAAAAAAACCACAACACCACACCACACAGACACACAAAAACCCCGAACACACAACTCTAAAAAACACCATAGGAAAAAAACACCACCACCAAAAAACATGAAGCAAAAATCTGAAATAATGAAAAGATTTTTATAAGTCTTTGCAGAACTTGTATAATACTTATTCAGCACGAGATGTGTCCATGTGAAAGAAAAATAACCTAATCGAGACACTCATTTATAGAGCTGATTTGAAAAGTTACGTCTTTTGGAAGCCAGGAAATGGTCAAAATATTAGCTAATGTTTTGACAAGCCACGTTTCTGTGTTTGTTTCCTTCACTAATGTTTGGAAGCAAGTTCCTGTGAGTATGTTTCATAATGCTTTCTCAACAGATAATTCCGTTAATGGAAACAATTACACTTTTTGTAATTTTTACCTTTTCTGCCAAGAACCCACTTGGCAAATTGTGCCAGGTCATACCAGCAGCATTGGACTGCCCATGTAATGCAATATGACTGATACAGGCTGAAAAGACATGCAAGTCTGATACTTTATTTGGATAGAGAGCGAGTTGTGGGGGGGGAAGAAAGATGGAAATGGATTTGTGTCAGAAGACAAGATGCAAGTGCACATAGGCAGAATCACAACTGGCCACAGTGGTTGTCTTCCAGAACTTTCACCATGGAGCTGAGTATTGCCTGTTCTTTAGTTTATGGAGTTTGACCTTTCATTGGAGACTGAATTTGTGCAAGAAATGCTGAAATAAAAGTCTTCCTGATTCATCTCACTGTAGAGAGACTGACCCAAAGCTTATCATGTCCTGCTTCAAAACTCATTTTGAAGTGCTTCAGTAAGACTTCAGTCAGTGCTTAAACCTTGCAGAGGTTCTCTGCACAGAGGAAACTTGCATGTCGGACAATCACGGCTTTACATTTTTCACTATCTCTGTTTGAAACACACATACACCCCAACATACTTTAACATTAACACTAAGAGAAGCTGAAAAGTAATTAGCATATGAATCACTTTACTCAAGTTCAAAGAAGAGCTCTCAACCCTCAAAGACATTTAATCATTTGCAGAAAGCTACAGTTTCACACAGTTGCTTATGGTCTGGTAAGAATCATTGATTCAGAGACACAGGGATTGTGTTGAATATGGAGACTATGTGCAATAAACAACCATAATCCTTTTTTTTAAAAGACACTAAAACCACCACAGCAGCCACAGCTTTAATTCCTTCTGGCATTTGTTATAAAGAGTTAAAGATGCTTCAGTAGCTCTGAAAATATTTGACAAGGCAATGGTTTGGTTTATAGTTTTTATATTGATGGTGGTTTCCTTTCCTCCTTATTTCTAACTAATTAAAAGCATGCTTAAAAAATATTATTCACAATAGCTTGGAACTCCAGAAGTAGTAAAATTACTTCCAGTAAGAATATACAAGCAAAAAAGAAATCTCACAGTTTTGGATTTAGATATTCCGTAGATTTGTAATGAAGGTTGTAGCTACCACAAAGATCATAAACTCTTGCATGATAATCCATACTTGAAATCTGCTTAACGAAAGTCCAACAAATAGTTTATAATGTATAAATTCAGTGGTACTTTTCTGATTTGCATGTCAGCTTTGAACGGATCTTCAGGGTATTGTCTGCTTGCTGTTTAAATCCAGGTAGCTATTGGAAAACACCATAGGTATGATACTTAGGTATGACTATGTGGTAATTAACTTGGAATTATTTTTTTTTCTTTGCCAGCTTGTTTCACTGCTTACAAGTGTTTTTTCAACAATTTTGCTATCAGCAAAAGAATTTGCTAGAATTTATTGCATACTCAAGTGTTATGACAGGCAGGGCAATAAAAGGTAAATATAAACAACAGTAAGAAAGATATTAACACAGGAAAAAAAATCACTTAAACATGAATGGCAATATTTTGAGGGCATTTTGACATGTATTACATCTCTTTTCCTAGAAGAAGGGGAAAGTGATTTTTTTTTTTTTAAGACAGAAATGTGATTCTTTAATTTTCCTTCCAACTTTGATCACAAATCTAGTTTCTAAACTTTTAATTACATCAGTTTAAAGCACTACAATTTATCAAATACCCCCTTTTTTTTTTTTAATTTTTCATTATGAATGAGTTTTTCCAAATTAATTTTATTCAGACACTATCAAGGATGGTAATATGGGAAAAGGGATTCCCAAATGTATCAGTCTTCCTCTTTGGTCACAAATTGAGTGATTGGATCCAAATTTTATAAATGCTACAGAAGCTATATTTTCCTATAGCATGCATAATGATTGCTTAACAGGAAAAAGACATACCCTTCCTACAAGACAAAGGATCCTAGCTACATTAGCATTGAAAGTCATCATTAAAACACCTTTAGGTATAGCTGAATGAGCTTTGCCTCTGCATTGTCATCTCTCTGCAAGCCATTAAAAGTAACACTGTAAGCTGTTATGTAGTTGTCATATCAGGAGGAAGTCTTATTCTGATTTAATTAAATTTTTCTGGCAACAGATAAAGACAGGGAATGGAAATAATTACACCCATAAGTTATTCTCTTCTGTTGTTAAATCATTATTCAAGAAGAAAATGTCCAAAGTTTCATCCTTCACTGGGGCTTTTTAGGAGACTGTTTTCTCAGGTTCCTGTCATTTATTAATAAGTTGACTCAGTTTATCAGGATTAATATCTCTAGGGGGATCATAATTCATTTGTGTTGAATACCCAACACACAGAAGCTGTTTCAGAGAGTTCTTACCAAATAGTTACAGATGAACTATCATGTGAAATCAGTGTGATGTATTTGAAACGGAAGGCACTTGCAATACGTAGATTCAGGTTAAATAGCTTGGCCACCGCACAGCTAGCTATCCCTCTGGAAGATCACACAGAAGTGGTATGAATAAGCTGCTCAAGAAGGCTCAAGGCCAGATCCAAGAACTTAGAAACCCAATACCCCTTTATAAAGCATTTGTAGCAAAAAATGGAGACCAGAAGCTTCTGTTAAGCCTCTCTACAATGTATAGAGGGTTGGACACTTCACATCGCATCCGGAGCAGTACATGGAGCAGAAAGATGCTTTAAATCAGTTCTGTACATATTAGATTCCTAATGTGAGCTCACTGTCAAATGCTGTTTAAAATCCTGGCTTTATTCAGCTGTAGAATAAACTGCACTTTTCCCCTTGGGATTCTCTTCCTGCACCCACTGCAATTAAAAAGAAAATTAACTCCCCAAACAGTCTTGAAGGTAACAGCTCAGACATCACTCATGTAAAAGTTTTTTGTGAGACCACAGTACTGAAGTTGGAAGTAGGCTTAATTTTTCTTCTTCACATACTGGAATTTATACTCATTTTTCTTACTTCCATACCTAGTTATCTGAAAAACAGTTTATTCTTTGTTTATGGTTACATAGGAAATAATGCTGCTACACTGTAGCAAATTTACCAGAGAAGGACGCTTAATTGTAAGCCCAAGCCAACTTCACTCACATGCTTGCTATCATGCCTGTGTGATCAGAAGAACTACAAAAATGTGCATTTCAGATGATGCCTGACATCCAGCCGAGAGACATGCCTCCTGGAGATTTGGCCATGATGTCATGTGATGGCCTGGGTGACACAGGACACCAGCTCTCCAGTCCTGATTAAGGTGTTTGTTTTTTTTTTTTCAGATGGTAAAAACATGCTGAATTTGGATGTGGTTTGCACCACTGTGGTGAGTTCACACCTGTGAACTCATTAGCCTGTCACTGCACCTCATCCAGGCGAGTCATTTGGATTTACCCATTGTCCCCTCTCCCAAACGGGGTGTCTTAAGGTCATGAACACCACCAATACACAGAAGTGCTACAGTCCTTCCTCCTCCATTTGCTCTGCTACTTCCATACCCAGTCAGTCCTGGCTGCTCCCTTTCACATGAATCATGATGTTCCAGTTACTATTGCCTACAGGTGCAGGGACATATAAAAAGAAGGAAGATGTAGGGATAAAAGACAAGCAACACTTTCCATCTATCCTGACATTGTCTGACAAAGAATGAAAGAAAACACAAAACTAATAATGAGTGACTAGTTCTGCAGTCCAGCACTTTCCCAAGTTTTGCTCTCAGAACTGCTGCAGTTTAAATTCAGGACAGAATAATGGACTGGCTACTTGCACCTACTTAACACCATGTATGCACAAAATGGATATGATTGATATTCATTTGCTGGTTTGGAGTGAAACCAGGTAAGGTCATGTGAATGGCAGTTGCAAAATGTGTTCCAAGACCAAATGAAACAGGCTCAGCATTATCTAAATTGACAAGGGCCTGCATTACCTCGTGTGCTAGCTACACAGCTTGCACAGTCAGTTTTCATTTCACCTTTGATTTCAAGTCTCCTTCCAGCTTAATACTATGATAGTCAGGAAGAGATCCAAGGTCCTGGGATGTGCAGCACTACTTTAACATCCTGGGGCATCTGCTTCTATTTCACTTGTCCTCTCCCTTGGACACACAGATTATAAACACATGTTCCTGCTAAATATACGGAATACATTTTCACATCATAACCTATTTGTAGCTGAAAATGAATATTCCTTATTCCTCTGCCAAGCAAGCTATTCTTCATCTGTTTCTTTTTGTGCCCAGAAAATACTTGGCTACTTTATAGCAGTAAAAACTGCATGTTGCAGGGTATGAGATTAAAACAGAAGTGTATGGTTATATTTGCTTCCTACCTTCATAGCATCTAAATTGTAAATTTTAACATAATACTCAGTCCTAATTATGACTAGAGTGGTTAAAAATTACATCCTTGGAGATCTTATAGCACTGAAGCCAAACAGTGAACTTACAGCAAACTGAAAACGTATTTTTTGTAATTGATACAGTTCAACATGAAAAAATGTACATAAAGAGGTTTCTAAATTAATACATACAACAACTAGTTGAAGATGTCCCTGATCACTGCAGAAAGGGTGGATTACGTGATTTTTAAAGGTCCCTTCCAACCCAAAACTTTCTATGATTTGCAGCTAAAGAGGAAGTGTAAGTAAAAGAATAATATGATGGTAGGAAGGATACATTTTAGAAAAATCATTGTCCTTTTGAAAAGTCTAGTCCTTTAATTTACCTAGCTCAGATGCGGCAACTTCTGAACAATAATAACATTTTTTTTCTCTTTACAAATTATTCATTCAATAAAGGTTTATTTTATGTGTGTCTTTCCAAATATTTACAAAATACTCTGTCACTACATTTTATTTGATGGAGTATCTTGTATGAGCAGTGCAAATACAATGTCTTGCAAAAATTAATCTTAATTTGTGCCTGCATAGTTATTAACTAGTGTTGCTCCATTTCAAATAAAAGTTCTAAACCTTAAAAATTGTAGAATTATTAATAAGGAATAATACCCTTACTCACAGTCTATTTTTAATTTTAAATACACTAGTTCCAAAATCGAGTAAACACCATGAGTTCATAAATATAGGATTAACATTTTCAGTGTTCCTATTTTAAATAGGTATTACTAGTTTATCTTTGTTTGGAAGAATTTTTAAAGGCATAGTGGCACAAACCAGAAATATTTCACTGAATTTATCACCTATATTATCTGCTACAAAAACTTTTCTTCAAGGAATCATTGCCAATGTAACATGGGTGCAATAAACAAGCCAAACTTTTCATTTACAATGGTTATTTTGCACACAAAAAGCTGCTATGGAGGATGTTTAGAGTAATATTTTACATTTATGCATCCCTCCACTTCTCCAAAAAAGTAAGAGATCAGGGGTTAGATTATGAATTTTCCTACATTTCGTCTGAAAAAAAATATACTCTGACCCTATAACTTCATCAGGTTGTTGTTTCACATGGATTCAGGCAGGATGTGCAGACTATCAAAATCTGGCATTAGAATTCTTCTCAGCTGTGCTAGTCCAGAGGTTGAGCTACTAATCCAGGTTAACAGCTCTCCATTTTGTTAGAGGCAGTAAACAAGAAGATGGCATTCACCGGGCATTTGAGAGGCATCACCAGAGGAGAGCATTAAGCAGAGCATAGCTTAAATTAACTTTTTGTCATATACAAACTTGCTTTAATAAACTTTCAACTTGTCAAGATTGCAGCTGAAACACTTTTAAGGTCCAGCACTTCAGTGCAACTAATATTCTTCTTGACATTTGATATATTATATGAAGAGCTTCAGGTGTAAAATGCATTGTAGTACTTTCTCTGGAAGAAACTCATAAAATGGTTGAATTGTCAGGAAAGTGACAGCCAGTAAGGGACAAGAATGCAAATGGATTTAGAGCTGTGGGAACTCATGAAGGACACAGGTATTGAGTAAAGTAGCAGCCTGGAAACATCTCTGGACTTGTGTCCTCCTTTCCAATAAACTCATTCTTGATCACACTCTACAGACCACAAGGCCAGTAGAAAGCACAAGGTTTGAGCCAAGTTAAAAAACAAGCCAAAGGAAGAAAATACAAGCTGATGATTTATAATTTATCTGAGCTGGATTATTAAAAGGGTTCAGTTCAGGGAAAGGTGATGAAAGGGCATTGCTTTATACACCATTTGAGCTTTGCCTGAGAAAATAAGCATGGCAAGATACTCAACTAGCATTTGTGCTAGCATATAAAATAAAAAGTGATGTACTGAGTAGCCCTATACCAGGAAATAACACATCTCAGTAAACCAAAACAGCCCCTACCACCTAATCCCAAATACATGGATATGGTATTTGGTGGTTTGGGGTTCCCACCCCACCCCTCCCCTTCAATATCTTTTTGTATCTTTTGATTCCTGGGCGCCAAAGATGAGACAGAGATACCCGGACTCCTCGGTAATACAGCGCAGGCATCCATTGATTCAACCTTCTCTGATCTTTAATCACTCAATATACACAGATTTTTTTTCCACAGACTATTTCTAACAACTTTTGCTGTTTGCAAACTATGCTTATAGTGAATACAGCTGCCTTGCCTCACATTGTCCACCACCTAATTTTGTGCATACTAAGCCATGTTGGAGTATCCTCTCAGTTCCCAGGTCTCCCTTTCTGTCATCAGATCTAAAGTTGGATCTCTGTAGGAGATGATTTTTCTATTTTAATTTTTTAATTTGTCCATGGTACTAGCCCTTGGTGCCACACTTCCCATGAGAAGGATAAGACACTGGCTCGACATGGATACTACTTGGATACCATATGACTACCTAATGCACAACTGACCTTTCAACTTTGTATGCCAAAATAAACAGCAGTTTAACACTCTGACATGTTTATTTGTTCTATATCTTATCTATACAGACTGCCAGGTGCACATGTATGGGGAACACCTGTCACAGCAGCAGCGGTTGTCAGTAGCTCCCATAATCAGGCATACTCACTTTGAATCACAAGATTCAAAGTTAGTTTTTTCTAACAGTCGGTAATAATTGCAGAAGAGAATGCACCTATTTTCCAAAATAGTAAGTGATGTACAGACCAGAATATATTATAAATTCTTAACAGTACAGTCCAGCTATAACCCTGTTACCCAAAACATACATCACAAGCTTTGCTATAGTACTTCAAATCCTTTCCACACCACAAATACCATTTTTTGCTGAATCAGTAGCATCCCTCCTTTTACCAGAAACTAAACTCTTTTATCCCACTTTAACCAGCCTCTTCTGACCATAAGATAGTGATAACCATAAAGTCATGAAGCCACATTATTTTGAAATTTTTGACTAAGCTACCGGCCTAGGTCAAAAGGCAAGCAAACTTGAGACTACCTGTAAATTACATCAGCTTCCAGTTACAATGGCAGACTACCGCAATCAAAGACTCCTGGAGAACAAGTAGCTTTAGAAGATAACAGAAGCCCTGGTCAGTTCCTTCTCAGAGAGGCCTCAGGAAAACCAGACTCCAAAATCCTATGATTAAAATCAAGCAGTGAAAAATACCTATTCTGACTCAAGTACATAACAGCAAATTCAACCATAACTGAGCATCACAGGTAGAGAGTAACATTATATTTTCCTCCATTTTGCAGCAGTGTATTTCTCTCCCTCTCAATTTAAAATAATTTAGTAAAGTCAATCATGTCGAGATTTAGAGATTTCCTTCAATAAAGATCATTAAAAATAACATAAATTGCAACCTCTTACCTTGAAAGTAAAGCCTGAGCAAGAGAGAGCATCCT